>VZTA01004883.1:0-19333 GCA_013398855.1 Mohoua ochrocephala
AAATTTCTTCACCAAAAGGGGTGGAACAGGCTACCCAGGGAGGTGGTTGAGCCACAACCCCTGGAGGTATTTAAAAGTTGTGAAGATGTAGAACTTAGGGACAAGTTTTAGTGGTGGACTTGGCAGTGTTGGAGTAACAGCTGGACTCAATGACCACAGAGGTCTTTTCCAACATAAACGATTCTATAATTCTATGAATTATCTACAATTGTCAAATGCTGAAATTACAGCATATAGCTACTTGCAAAGAAAGAGTTAACCTTGGATTGAGCAAGCCTGAAACTTTTTCAACTTATAATGGCAACTCCAGTATATTGACTCCAGTCAAATGTTTTCCTCATCCAGAAAGTGCCTGCATGGGAGTACAAAGATATTATTTTGGTATTTCTTATAAAACTGAAATTCTGAAAAAATTCTCTCCAGACTAATGTGTTTGATTTTGACGAGCCTTAAACATTTTGTTTTGATCACGCCATTAAACACGTCTTGCTTTACCTCTATAGATGCCATTATTTTGACCATTTTTATGTATAAAAAATGCATTAACATTGAAAATTACCTGTAACTATATGTATATAAACATATTTAATACAAATGCCTAAATTAAATCAGTCAGAAAAAACCCAGTGTATTTCTTCCCTTCACAGCAGCTCAAATCCCAGAAATGTATTTACCTGAACAAAACTGAAACCCTAACAAACTAGTATAGCAGAGAATCCTCCTGAGAACTCTGGAGGAACAGCTTTTTTAAGAATAAAGCCAAGGAGAACAGACCATTGACTCCTAAAAAAAATTTTCACTGAGAACATACTTACACCAGGGAGAGGAGGTATTTCTTTTGCTTCTCTTAGTTACTTTGAAAGTAGGATCCTATCACTGCTGAAAAGAGCTGGTGGTTCTAATTCTGTGTGGTAACAGCCAAATACATTACCAGATGAACTGAGGTCAAGAAGACCATGCAGGACTTTGCTCGATATGAAGTAAAGAGAAGTCCTCATGGGCCCCATTCATCTAGTGAAAAAAACTCCAAACTCTAAGGCAAGATGACTGGTCTCAGGCTTCACATCATAATCCAGCCATCACTCAGAAACTTGAATATCTCCATTTGAAATGAGACATGTGATTGTAAAACAGGCTTGAGTGAACATCGTTTCACCCAGGAAGGAGATGGCTCCTTTGGAGCCTAGGCAGGAGCACCTTGCAATTTAACTCCAGCTATCGCAGCTGACTCCTTAGCTGGTGGTCACTCTCTCCATGATGCTGTATGACAAATGACAGCTATCTCATCTGGCCAAACGAACACTTTGCTTTCACATATTTTCCAAGAGCAGCAGGCCCGTAACAGGACAGCCTATGCTGCACTTGAGACCATAAGTCTACGACTTCCTACAGACCACCTTTCCAGGTGTACGGCTGACTCACTGGGATCTAATCCTTGCTCCTTCATCATGTCTGACTGTCAGTGCTCTTAAAGCTGACATGAAACCTTCACCCATGTTGGCAAAAAGTCAGAAGAACAATTAATCACCAGCGATAGAAATGGCAAAAATTGCCAGACAGGGGCAGCATAATTTTATCCGTGGGAAGTTAACATGATAGCCTGGATCCTGCCTACTTCATTCCTACTAATTCATCTGGCAGCTGCAGCAGTTGCCAGTTATACTTTCCACAGCTAGATCTGCAGATGAATGCTAAAGTTGTGCAGAATTCAAAACCAGATATGAAAATTACATAGCTGGCACCTTAAATCCTGCACTGATGCTTTGACAAAAGTTACACAAAGCTGTTTTTTCTGGCAGGATATTCTAAACAGCCAGCTATCATTTGATTTATACTCAAATCCAACAGAGTACAAGTTTTTCTTCCACTACGTCATGTGTCCTGACAATTTACTCCAGCCCCTTCTCAGCAAAGTGTTTGAATGGATTTTCCATGGCCTTGGTATTTTCGGTTGTCTTTCTTTCAAACTTCAATATTTTGCAGGGTCATAGGAAAAATCCTCTATCAGAGTCATTTGAGCACAATCTGATGACACAAGAGTTTCTGTCTAAATCCCTGACCAAAAGAGTTCAAACTCATGGATAATTCTACAGTTTCACCATCACTATTGAGAATGACCTTTACAAAACACTGCAACTCTCTTTTCATACAGCCAATGGACAAGACCAGTTGAAAAAATGCATGACAGTTGACTAATTGACATGAGATAAGGATGGAAGTGTTTCTCAAGTGGTAGCCATTAGCAAAACAGAAACAGAAGTTTGAATTTTTGAAGTAAAACTCACCTGCAAATCCAAGTGTCATTAGACCATTAACTAGGAAAGGGGAAAAAAAAAAGAGATGAGTTAGATACCTCCACACTCTTACATAAAATTAGTGCAATTACAAGCCAAGTAGAGTTTAACTATGTTTCAACAGAATATACAAAATGCTTATTCAAACATTAGTTTCTGTTTTCTTTAAAAGTGTGTCTGAATGAAATAATGAGCATTTAGAGAACATTATGTTTTTTAATTCCTTTTTATCTATCCTTTAAATGGATGAGTCAGACTTGTTATTGGTTTGTCTATACCACTCCTTCCTCTAGTTTCTAATATTAAGGATTAGGGACAGGGCCATTTTTACTTTAAGCTTCTTAAGGGTGAAAAAGGTCAAGAAGGTAACACATACACTCAAAACACAGGTGTACTGCACATTCTAACGTGGAGAAAAAAAAAATCCTTTCGTTGTTGAGCAAACACAACCATAAGAAAGTGTGTACTCTCTTTGTTTAGAAGCATATTGCTGTGTTTAAGTCTCCAGCTTTTGCACAGTGAAGTCACACATTTTGAAAAACATTACAGTCAAAACCTATAAGCTTCTTATGCAGAAGTTACGCTAATACAGGTATGTCGGAAGAGCATCCAAATGTAAACAGACTATACCAACAGAAGGAGCCTTCCGACTAACAATTTGCAGTATATCCAGATGGATTAAATTAACAGAAGCCCACTGTGTTTGCACAGCTCCAGCCACACCCAGGATTTTGTAAATATAGCTAAGAGGGACATGGCTTCAATTATTTTTGATGTCCCACTGAAAAATAAAAATTGCTGACAAATTTCTATAGTGTTAACCTGACATCAGAAATTAAATGAATGACTTCACACAGATGGGTGACTCCCTGTTTATACAATACATGGCACCCCAGTAAAACGAATCAAGACATACACAGCAGAGTATCACTACCAATCACTGATCTAGACCACGGTCACTGGGATGTGCCAAGCTGTCAATTTAGTTGACTGAAAATTATTGTGTACATGCATGCAAGAATTTAGATCCCTCTAAGGAACATATCTTTCTTCCAGACAAGCATTAATCTCTGTCTTAGTTACTAATGAGCCAGAATGTACTGTGAAGAGCAGGAATCCACACATCGGGAAATTGTGCTGCATCCAAATACAGAGAGATGCAACTCCACGATACACTCTGATGGCTGTATCTCTTTCATAAATAGAGCACTTTTCTTTACAAGCTATTAGTGGATGGACTAATAATGTACTTGATTCCCTGGGTAGGTTTTTCTTGAATCCTCATTTGAAAATGTGCCTTATCGACCACAGAAAACTGAAGATCACATTAAAAGCACATGCTTTACAATGAACCCAAACCCACCCATTCTGGGTAAACAGTGTAGGGTGCCCATAGATACCCTAGGTGCTCCCGTGGCAGATCACAGACTGCACCTCCAATTCTTATTCTATCAATTCCTATCACTGTGCTCTAGATCTTTCACAGTTACGGCTGCAGTAATCCTCACAAGACCACAGCAATATAAATGAAGAGAGGGTTTACAACTAGAAAGCACCAGACTGACCCAAGTGTCAGTGAGGGAAGCTATGAAAAACCAAATACAGAATACAGGCTTACAGGTTAGTGCTCACAAATCCTCCTGCCCACACGAAAATGTGCTTTTTGCATTTTTTGATCTGCTCATAACAAAGTAACGCAGGATGTTTTTCACCTATTCTCAAGCAAATCAGTCTGGATACCTTCAGAGAAGGGTAAAACAGCAATTCAGATTACCATGCACCATCCTTCTATTTTCTTTGCTCTGAGATACTCAACTCATAACAAAGATTTAATCAGGAGACTACAGCATGCTGGCCATGATAGTTTACACAAAAACTTTCCAGTAGCTCTTTTATGACAGGGCAAGCTCAGCTTTTTTCTTGAAAGGCTGATGCCATGACGTCTCTCATTAGAAGATTCAGAGAGGAAACAAAATGGGTCAGTGTTGAAAGGTGTTACCAACATCCCAAAATAAAACAGTTGCCATACACTCCCACCTAAACTAACATTTAGGGAGAAAAAAGTAGGTTCAGTTTAACTGTACTAGCCGCCTGAACTAGCTGCTCACTTCTTTTTCTCTCCATACACCGTAGCAGCATGTATGATTGTCCCTAGCATCAGCTGAATCAGATGGGAAGGGAACAACCAGGTTAGAGCCAGAGCAAGAGGTGAAGCAAAGTATCATCAAATGAAGGATGAGGAAAAATAGGTTTGAAGGGCTTTTGGAAAGAAAAAGAGAAGATAAACAAAGTAGGAGAGAGTAATGGAAAATAAGAAAGCTGAGGAAAAAAAACCCAATTTTTTTATTTACAACCTACTTCAAAATCTTGTATATGAAAAGTCTCATCCTAGACCTTCACTGGAACCTCTTATTATCTACTCTCTACTCTCCTTTTGTAAAAAGACATCATTCTGACACTAAAAAGGGAGTTCAAAATGAGATTCACAGCAATATGTAAATTCACAACTGGGCTACAGGACAGGTAACTGTCCTCTAATTCTGTCAAGTATATAAGCTTTTCCTGTGAAATGGAAAAATGTTTCTCAATGTTTATTTTTCTCCTATGCTGTTATTATTCATTGATATTTTTCCCAGAGGCTTAAAAGAAGCCCTGAATGTCTGTCTTGCAACTACTTCAATAAATCTGCAGCAACATATGAATTGCTGTGTGTTCTTCCTACTCCACCTTTCTCCAAACATGTTTGAAGAATAATTCTGAAAATCTTGTGTAAGTATATGAGTGAAATGTTAGAGTTTTCCCTTGTCTGAATGTTTCTTCAAGATGCTGCTATTACTGACAGGAGTAAGATTTTTTGAGTGGCTCCCAGACTTTCTCAGAATAATTATTATTTTAACAGATAAAACGGCTGTATGCACCTTTTAACCAGCAATTACAGCAGTGTAATACTGTGCATATTCTTCTAAATTTGTGATGTTTGTTCAAAACCTCATTTTTATCAATCATAATCTTCATAAGCAAGAAGAACATTTAAGGACCTCAAGTTAAACCTCATGTCAAGAGACTACCTCTGTATCTCTTTTTAAAGGCAATCCTGCCAATTACCATCATTTAATCTTTGTCTACACCAGGACAGATCTCCATTGGAAGTTATGTACTAATCAAACAGCTGCCTCTCTGCAGAACTTAAGTTTCATTGATAGCAGCACATAACTGTGCAAGAACTGTCCTGGCATACAGTTCACAAAAGCAAGTAAAACCAGAGTTTGAAATGGGAACTGCTGCTCTGCGATCATGCACGTATGATTTGTTGGAAACATAGGTGAGAGATTAATACTCTATTGATATAATTTTGTCATACTGATCAAATCTCAATACCCACATTTTTTTATAAACCTCATTTTAAATACTGAACAAGCCAATCTTACAGCAGTCTAGTGTTTCTCCAGGTATTTAAATGCTGAATAAAGCTACCTGTTGCACAGGTGCTATTAAAGATCATGTTAAATTCAACAATCTTTTATGCAAACCCCAAGTCATACCATTACAGGTGCTCTAGCAGGAATGCACAGACACTTCAGGGTATCTAATGCAAAAGAAATTCCCCATGGAAATGACTTCTCCTATGCTTTCACACAATGTCAAGAGGGATCCTACTACATCAAAAAAACACTGGTTACAGTTGGGGTAGGGTTTCTTTATTATCTGTTTCCTGGGCATTCATAATTTTAAGAGATTCATTTCACTAGGGTCTGTCTGAATACAGAAGGACAAGACGAGCTAACACAAGTGTCACATGGTTGCCTTACAAAGCCTTTTCTAAAAGTCCCCTATTGGAGTCAAATCAAATGTACATGGCCAAAACACCACACACTCTGAACAGGCTAAGAAATCCTACAACTTCACGGGAAAGCCCAGAAAGGTCCCTGTTTAGAGGCCACTATAAAAGTGGAAGGAAAGGAAAAATAATCCTCTTGGTACAAAAACTAAACCACCTGTCATTCTTTAAATAACTCTCTGCACAATATACATGACTCAGAAGGTCATCTTTTGTTCTCAGCTACCAACTGTCCTTTTGACACTTCTTCATAAGAGTGGGATGGGGAGAGGGGGACAGGGACAGGACGCAAGAACACCATCACATAGTGTGAAAGCAGCCAAGGAAATGAGGCAACTGAAGTTCACAAAGACGGGCAATGACAGGAACTCAACACAAAGGAAGGATGCCAGGAATAAACAGAAGCTTGCAATAAATATAGTACTTGAAAGAAGTGTTACACTTGCATTCAAAACTGACCCAGAAAAAAACATGTCTCAGTGTATGGAGTGGCAGGAGCAAGGTAAACTTACTGGCAGGGTGCACTGATCTGTCTCCAGGTCCAAGAAGTTTTCTAGAGAGTTAGCATAACATGGAACTCAGTTTTGCATTATCTCCTGCTTTGATGCTGAATCCTTTTTAATACTCTTTTTATCACCTCGTGTCAATGGTATGGAAGATGCATATATAGCCATGGAAATGTAATAACCAAAACTAAAAATGCAGTGCAATGCTTACTTTATCACAGCTTGAGGCACTACATTATGGCCTTTAAATTGTGAAGGTAATTTCAGACTGTTAACTATTTTGGACATTGGACTCTTCTTCCTGCAGAGCAAGAAAAGCATGAAAGAAAGCAATTTGAGCCTTTTCATTTCATCGGTACAAATCAACAGGGAATGTTACTGAGGGCATCAACTGTTCAGACCCATGGCGGTTCAGAGTTCCCCAGCTTTCCAGTGACTGCAAGGAAATGTGACCATTATTCTGAACTCATGCTTCAGCTGAGAATCTTTCAGAGGAGCAATACCAATTACTGTCCTTTACATTGTTTTGTGAAGTTCTTAAATCACTGCTGGTAGCATATTAATAATGCTCCACAATTTCTGAACAGTCTGTCTACTTCCAGAAGTGTTGGATGGCTTTTCTACTACTTTGAAACTGGCATGCTTTATTTAAATAAATATATAACCAGTATTTTTAATAAAATATTTATTTCTCTACTCATAATTAATAATTTATCAAATAAATAATTAAATAAACCATACCAGTTCAACAGCTGACTTGTAAGGGGGTTTCTTAGCTGTACACTAAGATCTGTATTGTACTGGAAGTCGCATGGCTCAGCTTGAAATTTAACAATGCTTTCTTCAAGCCTTTTCTGTTCCATTACACTTTTGATGAAGCAGTGTGTAACTGAAATATAAAATACTTTTTTTTTATAGCCACTGACTTTCAGACAGTGAATAAACTAAATATTTCAACAGCAGAATCAAATGCTTGAAGTAAACTCTCTTCACACGTTTACAAAAGTGGCATACACAAATGCAATATCCAATACATAGCCTTGAGATCCATCCTTCCTTTCAGAAAGTAAAATTGAGGAAGAGTAAGAAGAATACATTTGCTTCTAGACTAGAAAGAAATCTGTGGCATTAGAAACTGTTCAAAGATGACATTTAGCAACAAGCACAGCATCACCAGCTGGTCCAGGGGGGTGATTGTTCCACTCTGTTCTGAGCTGCTGTGGCCTCACCTCAAATCCTGTGGGCAGTTTTGGGTACCACAACATAAAAAATATATTAAGCTACTAGAAAGCATCCAAAGGAGAGACACAAAGATAACAGAATCAGTTAGATTGGAAAAGACCTCTGAGATCGAGTCCAATCTACACCTTGTCAACTATACCACAGCACTAAATGCCACATCCAGTCTCTCCTTAAACTCTTCCAGGGACGGTGGCTCCACCACCTCCCTGAGCAGCCCATTCCAATATCAAATCACCACTTCTGTGAAGGAATTCTTCCTAAAGTCCCACCTAAACCTTCCTGGCTCAGCTTAAGACTGTGTCCTCTCGTCCTGTTGCTGGTTGCCTGGGAGAAGAGACTGACCACCACCTGCCTACTACCTCCTTTCAGGCAGTGTGGAAAGTGATAAGGTCTCCTCTGAGCCTCCTCTTCTCCAGGCCAAACACCCCCAGCTCCCTCAACCACTCCTCATTGGACTTACCCTCTAGACCCCTGATCAGATCCACTGTCCTTCTCTGGACTTGTTCTAGCACTTCAATGTCCTTCTTGAAGTGAGAGGCCCAAAACTGCACACAGCAGTCGAGGTGGCCTCAACAGTGCTGAATACAGGGGGAGGATCACTTCCCTACTCCTGCTGGCCACACTACTTCTGATACAGGCCAGGATGCCATCGGCCTTCTTGGGCACCCTGGCTCATGTTCAGCTGCTGACCAGCACCCTCAGGTCCTTTTCCACCAGGCAGTTTTCCAACCACTCTCCCCCCAGCCTGCAGCGCTGGCAGCATGAGATTGTTGTGGCCAAAGTGTAGGTCCCGGCACTTGGCCTTTTTGAAGCTCAGACCAGATCCAGCCTGTCCAGATCCCTCAGCAGAACCTTCCTATCCTCCAGCAGATTGACGTTTGCATCCAATTTGGTGTCATCCACAAATTCACTAAGCATAGACTTGATCCCCTCATCCAGATCATCAATAAAGATATTAAACTGGGCCCAACACTGATGCCTGGGGAATCCCAGAACCAGCCACCAAATGGACGTAGCACCATTCACCACCACTCTCTTGGCCCAGCCATCCAGCCAGTTCTTAACCCAGCGAAGAGTGCACTGGTCCAAGCTGTGGGCTGCCAGCTTCTCCAGGAGCATGCTATGGGAGTCAGTGTCAAAGGCTTTGCTGAAGTCCAGATGGTGAAGGGGCAAGCCATACAAGGAGCTGCTTAGGTCACTTGGCTTGTTCAGGCTGGAGGAGACTGAGGAGAGACCTCTTTGTGGTCTAAAACTTCCTCATGAGCGGAAGTGGAGCGCCAGGCACTGATCTCTTCTCTGTGGTGACCAGTGACAGGACCCGAGGGAATAGCCTGAAGCTGTGCTAGGGAAGGTTTAGGTTGGATATTAGGAAAAGGTTCTTTACCTAGAGGATGGCTGGGCATAGAAACAGGCTCCCCTGGGTCACGGCATCAAGCCTGACAGAGTTAGCATTTGGACAATACCCTCAGGTACATGGTGCGATTCTTGGGGCAGTCCTGTGTAAGGCCAGGAGTTGGACTTCAACGATCCTTGTGGATCCCTTCCAACTCCCAACTCAGGTTATTCTATGGTTCTATGATGTAAGGTGAAAGGAAGAGAGTTCCCGAGGATTACGCAAGGATTACACACATCAGGAAGTGCCTACAGTCAGCAGAGGCAAGCACAACTTTCCTAACAAACCCAAATTCACCAAATTAACTTCTGTGTGTGTTACCTAGGACTTAAAGCAAAGACCGTTAATTCACCATGTATCCATGGGCCTGCCAAAGGCTTTGTGCTCCTTGTTTTCATCTAACTTCTGCCTGCAAGACCTGGTCTTCTGAGTCTCAGCATACAGTTGCCACATAAGTGTGTAACATCTAGAACAATCAGACCAGAGCTCTTCATGATTTATGACTACAGATAAATACGCTTCTAGCAAGTGGAAGTGAAATATCTTTTTTCACCCCCTAAACATCTCTACTTCTTCAGGTTCACTACAGCCTTGCGAAGTATGGCTACTGAGGTCTCTATTTTACATGAACTATTTTACATGAAATAATGACAGAACTAGTAAGAAATGTGTCTAAGGTCATAAGCAAGAAGCAAGCAAGCATCAGTCTTAACGGTGAGCCAGTAGCAGTTTGGTGCCACTACCTATTTCACCACTATCTCCTCTCAGAAATGTTACCAAAGAAACTGAAGAACATGATCTCTCTGCCTAAAAGATAATTGTGATATGTGTCAGCTGTGCAATTTATGGGAAAGGTACATCAACTAATGAGACAGCATAATTCTGATTCATTGCCCTCAGCAGTGAGATAGCTTGCAATTACTGTTGAGAGACACGCACACCCCAGACCACCTAAGAACTGTGGCAGCCCCTGAAGTAGGCCATCTACATCCAGGATCTCAGCTTGACACTGTACCACCTGGAAGCACATATTTGATCTAATGGCTGCTCATTATTGCAACCCAGCTGCCTGTCATTAGTCGAAAAGCAGGAAAACACAAAAGAAAATGTGATGCGACATAAGGTTTCCCTATAATAAGGAAAAAAGTCAGCACAATACAGACTTCATTCCATACATAACCACCTGTGAAAGAGTGTAAAACACCAATTCCTCAAGGCCAATAGAGGGTCCAGTTTGCTCCTGTGAAGTAGTCTGAAAGAGAAGTCAAGCAATCTTTTTTTTCTTTTTTTTTTTTTTTTTTAAATAACTTTGGGAAGGGGAAATGACCCATGAAGATTTCACAGACAAGGGTCACTGCACACTCCCTCCTGAGGAAGTGTTTAAAACCATGGGATACTTGAAGACTTTAAAGTTCCTTCTTCCCTTGACAGGCAGGACATTTAAATCAAGATACTACCATCATAGAATGCCTGGGAAAATGGCTTTTTCCTTTTCTGACCAGACAACAAAAATTCCCACCCTGCACACCCACCTTCTCCTGATGCTGCATGTACTGCTCTCACAGATTCCTAATGCTGTTACACACCATGCTGAGGCATTACATCAACATGATTCCAGTGAAGTCATGTTTTCTTTCAAGTCTATGCCTACCATGAAATATTAAGTTGGTTTGACCATTCAAATATGGGTTGTTTTTCTCCAGTAGCCCAGCTCAACTGCCAGGGTTCCAGAGTCCTGGATACTCACATGATCACTGAAAATTTTAAATGACACATTGCCACGAAGAACTCACAAGAAAAATAAAACACAAACAAAATTTCAGAGCTTCACATGTCTACTAATACTGCTATATATGTACCTGCTCATAGTAGGTGTGAGTGGCTTTTCACAACAGCACACTTGCTCCAAGGAACAAACACTGAAAACGGATCCTTGCATGGCAGCATGATTCCTGCACGCCATAATTTTTCCTGGGTGTATAGGAAACTGCAACAGATTCTGGCATAGGAAATTACTTAGGCAAATCTAGAACGATCTAGTAAATCATTCCACCAGGTGCCCATAAGGCCACTCTATCATAGCCTTCCTCAGATGGACAGGGGGAGGGAAAATATAATGAAAAGCTCATGGGTGAAGGACAGGGAGAAATCACTGAACACCTACCATCATGGGCAAAACAGACTCAGCTTGGTAAAATTAATTTAATTTATTGCCAATTAAAATCAGAGTAGGGTAATGAGAAATAAAACCAATTCTTAAAATACCTTTCCCTTACCTCTCTCTTCTTCCCAAGATTAATTTCACTCCTAATTTCTCTACCTCCTCCTCCTGGAGCAGTGCAGGGGGATGGGGGCTGCAGTCAGTTCATCACACATTGTCTGTGTCACTCCTCCCTCCTCAGGAGGACGACTCCTCACACTCTTCCCCTGCTCCAGTGCTGTATCCCTTCCACAGGAGATAGCCCCTCCACAAACTTCTCAAACACGATTCGTCCCCACAGGCTGCAGTTCTTCATGAACTGCTCCAGCCTGGGCCCTTCCACCGGGTCTCAGGTCCTGCTAGGAGCCTGCAAACTTCCCACAGGGTCACGGACTCCTTTGGGCATCCACATGTTTGGGTGTGGGGCCCTCCAGGGGCTGTAGGTGGATCTCTGCTCCCAAATGGTCCTCCATGGCTGCCTCACTCTGGTCTTCATCACAGGCTGCAGGGAATCTCAGCTCTGGCTCCTGGAGCACCTCCTCCCCCTCCTTTTGCACTCACCAGAGTTGCTTCTCTCACATGTTCTCACTCCCTCCCCTCTTACAGCTGCTGTTCTGCAGCAGCTTTTTTCCCCATCATAACTATGTAATCCCAGAAGTGTTCCCACTGTCACTGATGGGCTCAGCCTTGGCCAGCAGCAGATTTGACTGAACAAGATTGGTTATTCTCTAATCATCTATAGAACATCAGGGTTTGTTTAGCTCCAACACCATCAGTGGGGCCTGCAAAACAGTTTACCTAATTCTGCCTGCTTTTACAGTCTCAGAGATGTTCTTAGGCTGATATTTTCCGTGGCTTAGCTCCCATCCGGCGGGCAAACTTTTTCACCTAAAGCCTGAAATCCTCCTAAGGATTTTGAAGTCATGCAAGAAATAAGTAGAAAGGGGAGTAGATAAGAATGAGTACTCCCCTCCCTCTAGTTTTGCAAATGTGTCAACAATACTTTTAGTCATGAAGTTATAAAGAGCTTAATTTATTTATACAGCTGTGGAGTGGTACACTGATGCCAGAAGGAATCCCTCACATCTTCCAGATCTTTTGTAGCACACGGTAAAGAACGTCTTACAATAATTTCTGTACCAAGCCTAGAACATCTACTCAAAGGACAGATGTTCTTCATAAAGATTTCCAGTGTAGATTTCAAGACTGCAAGAATCCCCCATCTCCTACAAGAGGTGTTTATTTTACATTGTTCCTACAAACCCTTTTTATTTCTTTGACAAGTTTTTTTTTTTTTTCTAAATCACTGCATGATAAAGTATGAAGTAGCTGGGAGGAAAAGAAAACCTACATATTGCACAGGCATATTTGGCATGGAACAGCATGAGCTGTATAGCATCAAGCATCCTTATGGTGCTGCAGTGCACATTCCACCTGTTCTGTACTGCTCCATCAGCAAGGTAAGACAAAGAGGCGTTAGAACCCACTCTAACTAAAACTCATGGAAAATAAGAAGTCTAAAATGTCACATTACTACACAGAGAAAGACTCCTCTCCCCATTTTCAGAAATATTTAAATCCAAGAAAAGAGCACTAACATTTCTTTCCAAAAATCTTAAAATACAGAAAGAAAACAAGTATTTTGAGGAGCTTAATTTTCTTTTGACCTTTACTTTGCAATGCTCTGACTTTTTCACTGTTTCTGGTTTACACTGGAGCCAGTTAAATCAACACTGGACTGATGACTATTCCAGCAACATTATCTCTATTTCATTGTGCATCACTAAGTGTTTCATGGTAAAAAATTCCCACCCCAAACATAGCCCTGGAAGTATGTTCAACAGCGACATTTACTAATGGCGAAGGTTACCATTCCTGAATGCAAATCTAGTCTAGGTCCACTGGTCAAAAATAAGAGATTTACATTCTAACATTATACAGTAATTTCTGAGTTTGAGTTAGCTTGAAATACGGACTTGGCTTGTAAAAAACTAAATATTGATCTGCTTTTCTAAAAACAAAATAGGAATAGAGAAGATTTCACACATACTGAATGACAAATGAGGACTCCATGGAAATAAAAGTTTTGAGCATCTCTTCACTGAAAGCCAAAACAAATTTATTTTTCCCATTTCTCTTACAAACATAAGCTTAATGCTCTATCATTGTAAGTTTACAACACATATTGCTAAATATATTTAAAGAAACTTCTTCTAATATTAAATTGGACAAGTTATATTCTTGGTACATGGAGATCCTTGAGGAGTAAAGCTGGAACAGCTCATGAACTCAAGAGATGTAGAAAGACAGCACTACGCTTGCAGCCACTTGTCAAAAACAAGCATGAAGAGAAAATCTCTTCCACAGCCCCATGTGGCTACCAGACAGCAAAACCCTGGTGCGAAGGCTGAGATCCCCTTCAAGCAAAGGGCCACCTCCACTGCAAAGCTACAGACCATGTGTCTGGGTATGCTGGAGACAGCCATGGCTCTTCAGACAACACTAACTGCAAGCACTCGCATGACGATCACGCTGACGCATCAGGAGAACAGCCCTGAGGACACTCTCCGGTCACAGAGAGAAGATTACAGATCAAAGCTTAAGTCCAGGTGCTGAAGTCTCAGAAGAAACCTGAGCTTTGTGTCCTACTGATGACCACTTGAATGACTTCTATAAGGTTCCATTTACTGTTCCAGTATCTCTTCACAACATCCTACAGCTGTGAAATCTCTTCCCCTTTCTGCTAAAGGCAGGAGGGCTACACAGGAAAAGGGCTGCACACCCTGTCAACTCTCAAACTATGTATTTTGAGACAACAAAAATGCAATAATATTTTATAACAAATAGAGTCTCTAGCATCAATCTCTCTGGACACAAAAGGATGCAAAAGAAATCTAAGAAATCCGTCACTTGTGACATTTGGAAAGAAAATTATTTCACACAAGAAGTGACAGTCATTACTGGCCAATGTTAATTACACTGCTTATTCTGACACTGCCCACAGATAATGCTCTAGAAAATAAGGGCAAATTAGTCATATTTATTAGAGTGTGAAAATCTTAAGACAGATGCTTTATTGTAGGGCCCAGTGCTTCTGTAGAGTCCTTTGCTTACCCAGCTTAATCTGGTTAGATGCAAACAAGAAGTGCTTTCAGCCTGGTGCTCTTCTAGGGCCCCAGCAGTGCTTACCACATGTTCCTCTTCAAGTGAGAGTCCCCCTGGCTCAGAGCATGGGGGAACGAGTGACATCCCATCTCCAGAAGGCCATCAATCTGTCTCCATACAGGCAAAATTCTGTATTCCTGGAGATAAACCGAGGGCACAGGCTGTTATGCAGACATGTCCCTTGTCCAAGACAATATGGTAGATCATGTTAAGCTGCTCTGAAGGCAACGAGGGATTCTCTCTACCCTTCAGACCATTTCTAACAGTGCCACTGCATTTTCTTTTGAGGTTTTTAGCAAGGAAAAAAGCTGTCTCCTCTTTTCAGACTGGCTTCAAGGAAGCCAACATATGAAGGGAGATTAAGCCTAAAACTTCTGACAGGGCACCTTTCTCCTATTCCACTTTGCTACTCCTTTCTTTCCTCATACTTGCACATTTCTACAGAAGACTCAGGAGTCCTTCAAGCAGTTTTCAGGTTGCTCTACATATATATTCACATTAAAGTAATGTCAATTTTTCCATTTATATTTTCCAGTTTATCTCAATGCAAGCCTGGCTGTGAAGAGATTCTTATTTTAGAAAAGACAGGCTGTTTTCATAAAACACAAAATAATACACTTCCACAATTCTATTCTGAAATAAAATGGTTCATGTGACAGCTTTCACTAAACTAAAAGGGTGTGAATTAAAACAGATTTCGTTATGCTTGTGAAAATTAATCTCTCTCCGAGCCCTAAATGAGGGCACAGTCTGCTTTCTTCATGCGTCTCTCAAGTACTAATTTCAATAGCCAAGACACAGATGGTAGCACATGGTGTTTTGTAAGGGACCACTCACTGCATTTTTTCCTTGGTAAGGCAAACTGGAAATTGATTCATTTTTCTGCAATTCAAGCCATGAATCATCCCAGTCGCCAGTAGGTAACTGAGAATAGGTGTTTTCAGAAACTGAAACACAAACTGTACAAGAACCAGTGGTGGTGCAATGTTTAAACACAGCTCTACTGACAAAACCTCCCACAGCTCCCCTTGAGCTCATGCTCAAGGATCCTTTCCTTAAAATTGTGTAGTTTGTGTGTACCTGCACCTATAGCAATACCTGTCTGTCTCAGTGTAGAATTCTACCTCCACTTCACAGGCTCTGGTGATTTCCCTCATAGGCAAAAACAAACCTACAGGCAAAGCCCTGAGACACCAAAGGTATTTAAAACCTTAGCAAGTATGTAGATAGCGAGATCTTACTAATTTAGGAGCAAGAGTTTACTAGCTAAATGGTTTCCAGGATTAGATCTCATTGCTGTAAATCAGGTTCTAAAAGCCCTTTTTCTCCTCCATACTTTCAGCCTGGAGTTACCTACAAAAATGGAGTGCCATTCTTCCTGAGGGCTGGGACCAAGCCAGCTGGAGATGGCATTCGACACTCTCTGCTACCACCTGCAGTCCACTTGCCACCACACGGACAATCCTGCCACTCACCCTCTCAAGCGCACTGGTCTGAACCTGTCCCCTGTTGCACGTGCAGACCTTAGGCAAGAAGCAACACCTTCCCGAATAAAAGAATCAGGAGACACAAACAGGATGAAGGGTGGTGGGAAGAATGCTCGGATCCAACAGAAAATTGGAACACAGGCTGCATTTACACCAGATGCTTTGCTTTCAGGATGGATGGTGGTGGGGTCTGCTGCTGGTCTTCCTGCTTGCCTAGTGTGGAAAATCATGTCATTAGAAAATGAAGCATCATTTTGGTAGAGAAGTGTTTTTGTTAGAACTCTGTGGTCTGTCTCAGAATAAGATGTTCTGCTTTGCAAAGGTTTATTTGTTTTACACACACACACTCGCCTGGGTCTATTAAATTCAGAACTCCTACGCCGGTATTCCCTTTCTTTGTTCCACCCTTTGCAGCTGCAGAACAGCATGATATTCATAAGAAAATAATGGAAAAAACCCCCTTGATTTGATTTTCAAACTTTAACCCACTAAAATTGTTTCCTGTTCTTTTTGGTTTTTTTCATCATTGGAATCCAAACACTCCAGGAGTTACAGATGCCATGTTCCACAGAAGGGGAGCTCAGGACTTTACAGAATTCAGACTTTTAAGCACAGCTTTTTCATTATTGTTCACTGATGAGGTCTTTAAAACAGAAAGCAAAAATGTAATTGGGGCCAGGCTCTGTTTCCAACTGTCCAGTCGCTCACCTCTGACCAGAGTGCTAATCTTGGCTAACCCCTGTGAAAACAGGATTACGAAATGCAAAAACCTACAGACAATCTTTGAAATCTGCATACAAGAACTGCTCCACATAAGAATCACACCATCTCTCTTTATATGGATTTATATAAATATACTGAGAAAGATTACTCTAGAATTTTAAAAAATACCCAGCTTTACTCTGGTATCATCTTGTAACTCAAATACAAGTAGTACCACTGAAATGCAGGTGTTACATGAACAATGAGGGAGAAATGTTTGGGCAGGGATACCGAAACAATGACCTGTGTAAAAAACCCACTTTGTCTGTTAAAAGTCTTGGTCAAGCCCTTAAGTTTCTTCTTACCTCAGTTTCCATACATAGAAGTAGAATAAGAGAATTTGGTATGATGGTAAATACCTCATTATTTCTTAGATTATTTCTTAGGTGCTTAGATTCCACAGTTAGTAGGTGTCTTCTAAGGATCTACGGCTCTGCTAAGCAAAGCAGAGGATTTCACCGGACAGCTGATGTTTCCAGCTCTGCCCCATTCTGGATGTTATCAGTACTTCCTAGGGAAAGCAGAACTGACAACGTGCCTGTGTACCGGGTACCTCAGCTGATGCATTCTTTCCCCTCCACACCCGGCAAATCTAACTTCTCCTACAATCACTGAGTGAACACACTGTCCTTTATTGCCATCCTCGCTGAGCATGGACAACAGAGCGGGTAGTTATGCATAGAGATAATGTGTCGAGTCCTAGGCAGAAAGATACAGAAAGGAGTGGCCTGAGGTTACAGAAGTACAGTCCCCGCCCAGATGGGCTTCCCACTGCCTTCAGTGAGTTAACACTGAGGAATCGTGGCAAGACTTTCACCTTAATGACAGAGGTCACAGGTCTCTGGTTAATCAAAAGAAGCCACTAGGAATGACCATTCAATTAAAGTAAAAATTCTTCCAAAATAACTGGTTTTAAAACTCTGTTTGTATTCTCAAAGAAGAAATTTAGTTTTCTACCACTTTAGGATTTTCTTATTAAAAAACCTGATTTCACATCCTAGAACTTTAGGGTTTTTCTACTAGGAAATCAGTCTCATTTCATTCGTTCTTAATTATATCTACCCTTTCCAATTCCAAGCAAAAGTAATGCATTATCAGTTAACAGATATCCTTAAAATCTTTTGTGTGTGTGTTATTCTATTAAGAATGGAACTAGCACAGTTAAAAATGTCTAGCACAATTGATTTATCTGTGCCTCTCTGGTGAAAAATGTCTTTCTGTAGCTTCCTGAGCCACAGGGACACTGTCCTTCACTCTACTCAATCTCCGAAAATAAATCGCCAGTGGTCAATTTCGCTTTGCAAAAATTGCAGTAACATCAAGACATCTCCCCATACAAAAAGATTATTGCCTAATTCCCTAAGTTCAAGATTGCATAAATCTTTCACGTGCCAAGACAAGTGTTGGCCATCTCTTTATTCCTTGTCAGCTGAGAAATAACAGAAATCTGAGCAACTGAGGTAAGATTTTAGCATTCCTCAAGCCACAGAGAATCAGACACTTGTGCATGTGACGTGTCATTCTTTTGACAGACCAGGTAAAGATGATGCTACTGAACACTGTCGATTCAACTGCCCATTTGTTCGTGGATCTTTTCATCGAAAGATGTGCAGTGTTTGCCAGCTTTGTACTTTGGAAGGGGTGTAAAATAGGAAATAAAGTTCTGAAGTCCTCAGATACGTCTTCTAAAGGTACCAGGCCCGATTTTTTTGTCCCTTAAGTGTGACTCACGGGGATCAACTACATCTCTTAGTTTACTGTCGAGTGAAGAAGATCAGAATAGACTTCTGGCAACTTTTGATGACTGCAACACATTAAATCTGAGAGCCCTAAAACCCGACAAGGAACAGTAAAATAGTTTTTCTAGCAACTGAGGGACTCTAAGGGAAAGATCTGAAGGATACCTGTGCTTGGTAACTACGTGCTTGGAACTCAACTACTCTAACAAGAATCAGCCCTTCAGTCTGCAGGAAAAAACCTTCCCCCCACACACCTCCCCAGAATCCACGCGGGATCCGAGACGGAAAGCCTGACTAACTCTAGAAGTTTGAGATCGTTTTTCCTGGGGCCTGCGCGCCCTGTTCGGGGACTCTCCTCGGCGATGGGTGGCCGCCGTCGGCGCGAAGCTGGAGGGGACCAGCGGCCCTGACGCTGTGTCCGGCCCCGCCGCCCGCCCGGCGCTGCCGAAACGTTCTCGCTGTGAAGCCGCCGCTCTGCTCGGGATGGAGAGCCCCGGAGGGAAAGCGATCCCCGCTATGTCCCGACACGCCGGCAAGGGACGCCCGGAGACTCCTTCCCAAAGGGATGCTCTAGCCAAAGTGGGGGCGCTGCCACCTTTCCCGAACTTCAGCCCCACACCCCGGCAGAAAGCATTGCCCTCGGGGGCCGCGCACACGCGAGGATGCTCAGCCGGTCCCGGTGCAGCGGTCCCGAGGCGGGAGCGGCG
>VZTA01004883.1:22614-51142 GCA_013398855.1 Mohoua ochrocephala
AAACAGCTTTTTCCTGCGACTCAAAAGGCCCCACTGTGGTATATTGACTGCACATAATACCCAAACTGAGTTTACATCAGCGAATCTGATGATCTGAAACTCTTTATGCCTATATTACCTGAACTGAAGGAGGAGAAAAAAGAACATTTTTGTATGTAAAGATCTTAGACTTTTTGACATGAGAGCAGTCATGGAACAGAGAAGCACACAAATATCTTGCCAGCCTTCTAAAGCTTAAATGTAAAGCCATGTGTGGATGTGCTCCGTGATTTTAGCAGGGTTTCCATGTTCAGAGCAAAGCATCTAGGCAGTGTTCACATGTTCCAGACTGCACTCTATTTCAAAAGTGCTGAGCTGTGAGTATTTAGCACCTCTAAGACCTCCAAGCACCTCTTATTTTACATACTTAGCTATGACATGACAGCCTTGCCACGGCACAGCATGTGGGCTTTGTTTGAAGGAAGTGGAATATTCAATTACTTTGTTTCCATTCTAGTTTCTAGTACAGTAAATTGTCTTGATAGAAAAAAAACCACAAGGTACTTCTGTACCCTTCATGATCAACACCAATACCTAACAAAAAAAAATTTTTAATTCCACAAGTGTTATGATGCAGGTCAAGGGAAAGCAGATAGGTTTTACTGAATGATGGCAAACGCCTCTTCCCTCTCTCTGGAGGGAAGCTCCCCAGCCAAGGGTCCTCCACCAAGACACCCGCCCCTTGTTTTACAGCCAGCAGCGCAAAACGCTCCCATCAAAGGACCCGAGTGCAAATCTGTAGGAACTGGAATGTCTTGCTCATTCCTATCTGTTGTTCTTTTACCAAAAGGAGTATCCCAAGACCACTGGTGGCTGTATGTCATGCACATCGTAATCTTCTCTTCCTGTTGTGCACAGCTAGTCTTCTTTTTTCAACACCATCCAGAAGCTTTGTTAGAACAGAAGACCTTTGTCATTTGGCCCAGGGATGGGAAACAAATAATGCCTTCATTTTTAATGTAAATGTGAACATTAGCAAAAGGCACACAATGCTTTATTCCTTCTAGACTAAATAAAGCCAAAACTAATCTAAAAGGTTTTAAACACTTCACCGTCAGTTATATTCTTGAGGCCCTGACTTTTTACTCAGAAATCAATTTAGTTTTTCATGACAGGCTGGCTGAGCAGTTTGGAAAATGCCGGGAAAGAATATATAGACTGTCTCCCCTACATGGTTGTGTCTCTGAGAAATAACTCAGCTTGGAAAATCAGAGAGAAAGATAAAAGAAGAGAAATGGAAACACACACCATTGGGTTTCTTTTTTTTTTTTCCTTTTAGAAATAATAACACTGTTAGAATTTATTTTCATACAAAATCTTACAGAGCTGAAGACTGAGATATATCTGAAGGAACATTCAAGGATCATTTTATAACCATCAGAACTCAGCTGACTCCACAGAGATTGGTGAGATGGCAACATAAACCTACTGCAAGAGAAAGCAGCAAAGCCTATTTGAGTTCAGTCTGAGCACAGGATTTCTGATTCCACATGTGGGCTCTGATCAGTGCAGTTATGCACTAGCATCTCCTTAGCATGAAAACAGACTAATTGTCCTTCCTAGGTGCATGAATGACTGGCTTTAGGGCTGAGCAAGACAGATCCTAGGACACTTCTTAAATGAGAAATTCCGTAAATTTCCATTCCATGGAAAAATGCAGCACTATATAAAATGGAAAATATTACTATAGTAAGTATAATGTTATTCGGCGGCACAAAATTAGTGCAGTACATAACATTTCTAATTATCCAGTCCTAATTCTTAGTATAACTGGTCTTCTAAAGAAAAATAGAAAATAAAAAAAATAAATCATAACATGTTTTCATTAAAGCTGAGTTCAAGCTGCTATTGTATTCACACATATTTCTATTATAATAAATCATCCTATTTTAATCTTGTCATCTTTACAGCCCCAAGACAAGCCCAGTTCATGCACTTACACCTCCTTCACTGACACATCTCACAGCATTTGCTACAAATTGCATAAAATGTGAAAGCAGACACAAATATTGCCTCTTGCTGTTTTACTTGACCAATTTCCCTCAGAGCGCCATGGTGCAGAGGCCCGGCTTTCATTACTTGAGAAGACCTCTTCATCATTCACTTTATTAGCGCTACCTCCCTTACTCCTGACTGAGAAGAAATGCACAGTAAATACTTTTATTTATTAACGAGAAATTTGGAGAAAATTTGTTGGCAGTTGCCTGAAGCATATCACTGATTGTCACCGCCATTGAAAAAGGGGAAGGGAGGAAAGAAAGGTGATGTGTCAAAGACACCATTGCTCGTGTTTGGATTCCCTCCAAATTACCTCAGTAAAGGACACCAATTATTTCCCCCACATAAGAATAAAACTACTGTTTGCATTTACAAGTGCATCAATTAAAGGTTTAATTGAGTTTATTGCACTTACAGAAAGGAGAGCATCTGCTCTGGTTCTGCTGACCTCAAATGACAGAGAGTATCTCAGTGCGACGAGTGACCATAACTCTCATTAGAAAAAATGATGTTTCTCAAACATCTGGGGCAGCGCAGAAGTAAGAACAGGACACAGGTGGGAACAGTGGGTTGAAGATTTATCGTGGTAGCACTCACTATCTTTGTCCTATGTCAAACAGCAGTGTAGGCTGCTGAGACTGGTGTGCTCAATCTCTGATTCACTGAGAACTAACCTTATAATTTTAAGGAAATTCCTACTATTATTAAGAAAAGTAAAGTGTGTATTTATGCATTAGGTAACATGAAACAATATCAATCCTCAGATGAAAGTATAAACTATAGTAGAAAGGAAATATTATCTTTTCAAATGTTTCCTTTTTATGAAAGGTTTTGTTCATCAAAAATTTGCCTTTAGCAGAATATGTAGCCCTTCATATTTAATTGAATTGCTGTAAAAATCTCTCACTGTTTTTGACTCCAATAGTAGAATGATCTGCATCTCATGGAAGGACCAGTTAAATCTTACTCAGGATCTCCTCTTACCATCACTTCCTTTTGTTTTAAATTTAGAAAAGATCTAAAACAACAAAATGAGATAACAATAATTCCCATAACAAATTTACTAGATACTAAATTTTTCCATGGAAGGGAAGTGAACGAATAATACAGATGAGCAAAAGGCATCTATATTATTTTATTAAAAGTGCTTTAAATAATCGAGATTAACTGACATAGGCAGCTATTTTGTTGTTGGACACAGATATAAAATATTCCAAAGGCGAGCTATCTTTGTCGTTGTCTCCAGGGATTTCTGAATCAGAGGAAGGATGTAAGTGGATGACAGGCACAGCAGGTGGTGTACCCCTGGCCCACATGCATACTTGCCATTTCCAACTACTGCATCAGCTACTGAGTTGCAACTCAGTGATTTCAGGTGGAATTTACTGCTTGATCTTAGCAGGCATAGTACAATGCTGCACTAGAGGAAGTGAGAGCTATCAGAAAATATGAAATCTCCCCCAGCCCAAAAGCCAAACCAAGATTTAAAGTTCGCAGTAAAGTCAAACAGTGTAGAACACATCAAAGGTAGGGGGTTTTTTGCACTACTCTTGCAAGAGTGTCATCTGCCTTAATCATACACGACAGCTTCAAATAAATGTGAGTTTCAAAACCAATTCCAAACAAAATAACCCAGAACAAAAATAATTATAATATTACATAATTATAATTCCCCAAAAGTGCTTAAAGTGGGGGGGAAAAGAATCCTAAATATTTAATCAAAAAACCAAAACCTGTTCACACTGTAAATTAAGCAACTACTTTTAAAAAACAGTATTGCCTCCAAATATTTTAAACTTGCTCTGTCTTCTACACATATGTCCCAACTCTTCCTCTATCAGAACCATTGCTGTTAATTCTTTTGTCTCCTCTTCAGAACACTGCTGTTCTTCATTCTGAATAAAGGCCTATGACTGAACTTGTGGTGAAAGCTGTGTTCATAGTTTGAGACAGAAATTCCATTTCTTATATGAAGAAATTTCCTTTAACAGATTCCTTGTAATATTTCTTTCTTTCTGGAAGAAATAAATAAAAAGATCTGTCCTGGGTTTCAGCTGGGTTAGTTAATAGAGTCCATTTTCTTCTTAGCTGGTACAGTGCCATGGTTTGGATTCAATGTGAGACTGATGTTGATAACACACTGATGGCTCAGTTGTTGCTCAGCAGTGCTGACCCTGAGCCAGGGGCTTTTCAGGTTCCCGTGCTCTGCCAGTGAGGAGCTGCACAAGGACCTGGGAGGGAGCATGGCCAGAACAACTGACTCGAACCGGCCAAAGGGATATTCCATACCCTAGGACCTCATGTCCAGTATATAAACGGGGAGGAGTTGGCTGGGAGGGACCAATCGCTGCTGGGGGATGGGCTGGGCATCAGTCAATGGGTGGTAAGCAAAGGTGTTGTGCATCCCTTGTTCCTATTGGTTTTTATTGCTCCTTGTCTCTCTTTTCCATTATGACTGTCAGTAGCAGTAGTAGTATATTTTATTTTGTTTCGATTATTAAACTGTTCTCAATTCAACCCATGAGCTTGCCTCTTCCTTCCGATTCTCTTCCCATTGGGGTGAGGGTAGTGAGGTAGCAGCTACATGGCTCTTAGTTGCTAGCTGGGGTTAAACCACAACAAACATTTTTGGTGCCCAGTGTAGGGGCCTGGAGGACTGAGATAACAACAGATCTGATCAGAGCTTGTTAAAACAAATTACTTTAAGGAACCATTGAATTGGTTTAATTGTTGCTGGTCACCATGTTGTTTCATTTGCTCTCTGCATGTGTGCTCACAGGCGCGTTACAGAACACTGTTCTTGATGCACGTTTCCTGTGGTGATGCTTATCGTCGATGGGGTCTGGGCTAAACTTATAGCTCTGTTGTTCTTTGCAGCAGTGGTTTATGACATGATAGAATCGCTGGTCATGAATCAAATCCTGTTTGCTCGGCACTGCATCATCTCTGAACCTCGGGAGCCATCTGGTGGGAACTATTAACAATCACCCCTTTTAGCTGCTGCTCGTAGCGTCAAAAGGACCTTAATCTCCTAAACATCTCTTTAATTTGTCTGTTTTGCTGAGTATGAATATGACGGTTTGCGAGATGAGCTCAGAAAGCCCAAGCAGGAGATTTTTCCTCAGGTAACCATTCCCAAGGATTTACATTAAATCTGTATGTGTAAGAGATGGGCAGGGATGTTTCCTGCAATAATAACACATAGATTTACTTTTCTCAAATATTTTTTTTCTGGAACCTAAAAAATATTAATTGATAGCAGAGCTTCCATTAAACTCCAAAGATGCTGATCTTCCTTAAGAAACTATGGAATAATGTGCTGTTCAAACAGTAAATGACAAGACTTAAGCAGGGAAGCATTAATATGATCTAGGCATCATATTAATGAATTTCTTTAATCAAAAAAAATCCTTTGAAGGGAATTTTCTTCCCCAGATAAGAGAAAGTAATTATCGGCGGGGAGAGGATGTGGGTCACAGCAGAAAGGATGTCATACTCTACCGGGGAGAGACACCCCGTGGTAACAGCCTGAACTGCCTTCCTGCAGCCGCCAGCAAAGAAACAGCAGAATGAATCACATACAGGGATTAAACAATTGCTTATAAAGCCATCTCTTTTAATAATACAGGTAACGACAGGACAGATCTGATGTAAAAGTGGCAATTTCTGTTTCCAAAATGCCACTCACAAATTTAAGCTCCTCTTTAAGCTCACAAATCAAAGTGTTGATTTTTTTCGTGCCTTCCTCCCCCCTTGCCTGAGGTGTGACTGACCATGCAGCTAGAGCTCTCATTCTGTCACATCCTCTATTAACTAAATTCACAATAAACACTTTTGCCATCAGTGCCAGGCACCCCCACCATCTCATCACATTAAGAAAATCCCACTGCCTAAAGTTTTTTTAAATTTCTTATCTTCACTTTAAAGAACCTTCAAAGCCCTCCCTTCCTCTGCCTTTTGCTGACACCTTTCTAAACTTGTATTAGTACACTAGACCTTCTAATTCCCAAGGGATATGGAGGAAAATCAAGGCCTTCCTGACTGTAAGAGCCAAAAGAACTCACAGCCACAGAGGTCATTGCAGCTTTGGTCAGGCATGGTATCTTGATGTACCCAAGCTGCCTGTTGAGGTCTGCTCAGCTCCTCTGCTCTGCTCTGCTGCTCCCACCCAGGGGAGGCTGTGCAGCAGATGTGCCCCAAAAGGCAGCATGTTAACTGGCCGCTCTCTGCAATTAAGAAAGCAGCTGGGCCCCAGCCAAGTTGCTCAAAAGAAGTTCTGCCCTCAGCAGAGCAGAGGTGTGGCTCCATGCTTCTCTGCGGGTGTTCAGAGATGCCCTAGAAACAGGAGGATCAAGCAGGGCTTCTGCAAGGTAGGTGATTTTTCTAACACAAAGGACAGTGAGGAAAATGGGGAATTTTATTCTTTAGAAGGTTTCCTGATGATTCCCATGTGTGTTGGAAATAAACACTGATTGAGGGACTTTTCATTAGGATGTGCATGGTGCCTGTAGCTCTGGGAAGGCAAAAGATAACACAGGTTTACATTTTCTTCCAAATCTACCAGGCCACCTAAACATGCAGCCACTCCCTGGCCTGGTTTTATCAAAATGGGCTTAGCGTAAATAGTTTAATCTGATGGAGATAGGAGAAGGAGAGGTTAACCTGGACTGTGTTCACAGAAACGGGCTGAAGGACAAGTACATATGCCTTTATATTAGGAGCTCCATTGGACTGAATCTCAGGCTCAACTGAAACCAATGTGATGGTAAGTGAAATACACAGGGAAAAAAACCTCAACACTTGAAGAATCTAGAAAGATTATTTCATTCTCAAAGCATTTAAAAGGTAACTGAAAGGTAACCAAAATATATATATTTAAATTTTTCCATTAAATGAGTATTTCTGAACATAAACAGCATCAAGGTAAGCTGTAGTTTAATAAAATCAGCTGCAGAGCATATGGTTGAGCAGCCTCTGCTGTCTTATGTTTTACATGGTAATGCTTCCAGGTAAGGCCATTAACGCCACTGCCAAAATCCTCTGACTCATTTAACTTAGTGGCTTGGAATAAATGTCCATCATCTTCCTGAACTACAATGCTAAAACCTCATGTGTTATTCCACATTTCTCATCTTTACAGGCAACAGTTACACACTGAATACATATTTTATACTTTCAGTTCCCTCTACTGTGCAAACATTTGAAAAAAAAAAAAAAAGGGAGTAAATAGATTTAGATTATAAATAATTAGTAAATAATTTAGATTATTTAGAAATAATGTAAGGAAATACTTACAAGTTAAATTTTGTCTCCCCCTCTGTTGAGGAGCTAGGTTTTGAGCTTGTTCTGTTCTGATATCCAGGAATCAGGCATCATGAACCTAATCTTAAATTACCCTAGAGCACAACATCACAATAGAGGAAGTGGCCGAGCCTCACTGCATATTCCTTTAAAAACTCAGTAGAATGCACTGGACTTAAATATTTAAAGAATTCATGCAGCAGTCAGCTGTGATTAGGGCACATCAGTGTGCTTCAGTGTACATGTTGCACTGGTGAACAGCTGTCTCTATATACATCATACCAAAATATCAAACTTCTGCAGAAAACAGCTCCAAAAGCAATTTCAAAGACACAAAAGGTTCCAAGTGGAAACAGGACTTTATGTTAATTTATGAAAGAGAATGAGAACTTAAAAGAATGAGTGAGGATCAATACCAACCACACACAAAAGAAGAAGTGTGTGGTGCCATGGGGCGTTTCTCAAAGTAGGTCATGTATCAATGACAAGCACTCTTTTTGTCTTCCAAAATGTGCTCTGCCACTGTGTATCTTGGCCAGAGATGCATGAAAAGCACTCTCCTGCTTGCCCTGCACTTGTATTGGACACAGGGAGAGCAGGGAAGCAGCAGCAGTGAACAGCACAGCAAGTTTGGAGCCCTTTCAAGCACAGGCTCTTTTGCACAAGGAAGAACTCTGGTGAAATGGAGCCAAGGGAATAGCAGAGCTCACTTCCATTCCAAGCTTGCAATGGGCAAGAGAGCCAAAATATCAAACCACTGCAGAAAACAAAAAGAAAGAAAGAAACAAAAAAGAAATACAACTTCTATTAAGCATTAATGAAGCTTATAGTTCTGCTTCATTAGGAGCAGGTTAGCTGGTATTCAAAAAGTAAAGTAATGAGAAGCATAACCAAGGTTGTCTTTCAGTCTGTAAAAACTTCTACAGCAAACAAATAAAACTCTAACAAGTAAAACCAATGCTGTATGGTGGATCTCAGGCTAAGAGAAACCTTCAGCCCAGTGAAGAAGAGCATGGAAAAGGAAGAGGCAGCAGCTCAGTGCATAATTTCCCACAGTTCACAGCAGAGGCAACAGGAGAAAAAAAAGCACTTCTGACTGAAAGATTGAGAAGGAAGAAAAAAAATTACCACCATCTTCTTTTCATTATGAATTCCCAGAATAGATATGTGCCTTTAGATGTGTGAATATTCTCAGTTCTGGAATTTAAAATACTTTAAAGTTGGGAACAAGGTGGAGATTTGCTCATCTTCCACAGAGAGAAATAATTCATCTTTGCTCTGGACAGACAAGTGGTGCTCCCCTTAAAATCCTGTGATCCTATGTTGTGTAAAGTCTGCATATTCTACTTCAGATTAAAACTATCTTTAGGACTATTTTGTAAAAATTTCTTGGGTAAAATTAAGCAATATCAATACAGTTGTACATTAGACAGCAAACTATCTTTAACCTCAGTATCTGGAAGAATGATAGAGAAGGTCAGGCTGGGTGCTATTGAGAGACTTTTAAAAAAGAATGCAATCATCAGTGACGGTCAACGTTTTCTTCGGAAATAAAGCTTCTTTGTCTAGGTATAAGACTATTTTAAAAACCCCTACAAAATAATGCTTACAGTTGATGCTTTTAGGATTAACCAGAGGCAGCTTTGAATATTTGGCCACACATTCACTGAAACAGGTGTAAAATTTCCCTCATAAATGATTATCCTACACACAATAATTTTCACACAGGGTACTTTTACTTGAAGGCAGTATGGAGAGAAGCATCAGGTACAATGTTCCTTCCCTTGTTTCTTTGCAAGGTAGTTCATGCAGTCCTGCTCTGTTGTTGACTGATGCATATTTTAAGGAGAGAAAGAGGAGCTTTGTAAGCAAAGTACATACTTGTTCAGAAGAATTGACCTGTAGTCCATACCTTTTGAGTTTAAGAATATTAATTTAAAAGGTGTGGCCTTTTAAATATTGGGAAGCTTGTTTCAGTTTCATATATGACAACTTTCTTGCAACAGTAGTGTTTATTTGCCTTTTTCTATTGATAGGCTTTTATGTTTGTTCAGGCAGCTGTCTCCAAGTACATAGCTGCTGTGCTGTTTCTTCCACAGTAAAAATCTTCCTATCATTTTTTTTCCTGTTGCTTTTTTCAACTGCTCTGTGTGTGGCTAAAACATAATATGACTTAAATTATGAAGAGATCAGAGGTAGCAAAGGTCATTTATAGAGATTTCTTACCCGTTCTTCAGTTTCATGAAGTTTGTCAAAGGAGAGTAATTATTTCCTACTACTAGGTATTTCACTGAACTCAGTACAGGTACTGAATAGGGTAGTTAAGCAATTTCAACAGCAGAAAGCTCTTCTGGCAATTCTTACCCTGCAAGAGAGAAAGATTTGCAAGCAACCGCTGCTGAATAAAATATGTCCCAGTTAATGAAACGAAAATATGCTAATGAATAAAAAAATACAATGTGGTGAATAAAACATGGTACTGAATAAAGCATGGTGAATAAAATACAAATTTAACAGTCCCTTTCTTTTTATTGGAACTAAAAATTCAGCCTTTAGTGTCTCTGTGATACTCATTATTGCACTTTGTGTTTAGAACAATTGCTTGAATATGGTGAGAATGGTTTTGGTTTTAGCCTGGTTTTGTTTTTCAGGGGTTTTTTTCTACATGCATCTCTTCTGTGTCTTTCACAAATAAACCTCAAGGGACTCTGAGTATTCTTCTTCAGACACTTAAAGGAACATCATGAGCAGATGTGGTAGCAGGGAATTGAACACAACTCCATTCACAACACATCAGACATCTTCACTCCATTGACAGCTGTGTGGTTTCAGTGTTGTGGTAACTCCTGTCCCCTCTCTGCCTGGGCAGCCTTAACTGCAGCTTATAAGACTGTCTCCACCTCAAGGTGGTATGTAGTTAAGACTTTAGACAACTTTCTGGATAGACAGTACAAAGGGACTTGGATCTACTCAGGTCTGAACCCAGCGAAGCTGACAGTAGTCCCATAAGGAAGAAAAGGGAACACCAAACAGGATTCAATCAGTATCTGTCTGTACTTGCAAAGTATAAGGTAACTTTATATGGTTAGGTCATTGTAGCATTAACCCTTCTTCTCTAATAGCTGCATTCCAAGTCCCACGCACATGGAAAAAGGAAGAGCAGGTCCAAACCATAATCACACTGCTGAGGCAGAAGAGATGCAGGAACCCTTCTAAGAGAGGGCACAAATCCTTGTTGGAGTAAGTCAGCCAAACACCAAAATGCTAAAGCTTGACCTGTATTTAAAACCAACAATAACAACCATAATTAAGAAAGAAACTAAAGACAAAAAGGTGGGATATCTGAGAGCTAAAGCTCTAAAACAGTCATAGTGCTGAACCTCACTGCACCAAAACAGAAGCTATGGCCTATACATACTTCTGCTGGCCCAGGAGCCAGCATACAGACATGAGACTGAAAATGGAAGACAGGCAGGAGTTTGTGGGGTGCAGAAAAAGGAGGAAATAAAATAAAGCAGTGAACCATGGCAAGAAGAAAGCAGAGGGAGAGCTGCATAGACAGCAGACTTTATAAGGCATCTAATTATTCTGAAATAAGAGCTGTCTATTTTGTGTGTACTGAAAAAGACAAGGACTGGCTGTTGTAGCACAGCATGTTCCAAAATGGCCAGCATTCACCTCCAGGTACAACCCGTTAGATTGGAGGGGGGAAGAATCACTACACATTTGCAGCTACAGTACAGTGTCCTCTCCCAGCAAATTGCCACTACTCATCCCAAAGGGGTAGACATTTGGCATAGCAAAATTCAAGTAACTTACATCTGGCTGAGAAGTCGTGGGTCAAGTCTGGGATGGAAAGAATGGCAAGGCCAGAGGGAAGAAAAGGTAGAGTAGAGGCAAGGACAAAGGAGCATGTGGAATTCTGTCCAAATATAAGCAAGGTCATGTGGAACCAAATTCTATCATTTCCTATTCACAACTCCTTAGCTTAGCAACTTTTTATTTTTTAAGTGCTCTGTAAACATAAACGGGTCATGATCGTTCACTTTCAATTTTACCATCATATGTTTAATCAATAAAACATGTTAGAACATAAGTTGACATTAAAAAAAAAAAACATTTAAATGCATGCTGTGGAACCGGTAAGCTCTGCTTAGTACTCGTTTCATTAATTTTTGTTTTGTTTTGGGGTTTTTTTAAATAAATTAAGTTAAGAGTTGCTTGCATATTCTTACTGTGGATAAACAGAAAACTTGACAAATCAGCACTGCCTAGATGAAGAAAGTTTTTTCCTTACCCTCAGATGATGAGGTCCAGTATTATTTCAAATAAATTGCCCTGGTTATCTTAATAATGATCTTCAGTACTCAGCTCCTGCTACAACATTCACTTTCATTCCTGTTTGATCAAGTTTTCATGAACTGTTAAAGTGTATTTAATGGCAGAATATTGTGCATTAACCTGAGCTTGTTTTTTGGTTTGTTTGTTTGTTTGTTTGTTTTAACTACCTAGAAGCTAACCAAGTCTCTAGTTTTATAGCTGAGAAGCTGAGTAGACTAAGGCACTCGTTTACCACTCAGGGCTTCGTGCCCCATTATAGTACTCTCCCCAGATGTGGGTCTTGTGGCCCTTACTGTCCTGACATCCAGTTGGCCCCTTTACCTATGCTCCAATGCTGCGTGTGTGGAGTCTGGGATTCTGTTTACTCTGTCACTCTAATACTTTCCTTGCACTGAAGCTTGACAAATAAATGAGATTTTTCCTGATACTGGTTGCAAGTCTGTAGAGAACATACAGTCCTGACAGAAGGCTGGCAGTGTTTTACACAGATGAACTTCTAGTTACTCGGCAACCAGCCTTGTCCCTTTTCCACATTTTTTAAATTGGCATTGGATTAAATTTTTTTGCATGTCTTTTCAACACTAGTCTTTTTTTCAATATTACCACAGTCCTAGACTTTCTTTAAAACAGCTGAAAGGAGCAGGGTACATTCTACCAGCCAAGAAGCTGATTCCAGGAAGGGAGTGGCTTGAGGCACTGAGCAGCTGACATAACAGGCATGGCTGTGCAGCACTATCCTGGTCCACCTTTCTAAAATACACCGCAAGAACATCAGCAGAGTCCCCACAGACTGCTTAATATTGCTGGGGTACGTGGGGTGAGATCCCCTGCTGTCAGCCAACCATTTGGTTTGCTGCCTCCTCAGTATGGAACTTTACTCCTCACCAAGGGCAATGTATAAGACAAGTTTATTGCACTTGCCTCTGCAGAAGAAAGAGACACAAGGACATGGAGGCTGTTACACATCCCCCATTATTGTGACTCTACCAGATAAAACACAGATTGGTGAATTCAGGTCATGAGCAGAAAAAAAAAAATTAGTTTAGGGAGCCATACGTGAGGATATGTGCACAATCTTTGGGACATCCTGCTGGACTTGGGAAAGGACTTTGTTGGTTTTTCTGCAGGGCTACAAGACTAGCTGACAAATCTAAGGGAACCTGTATAAGAAATCAGCCAATCTTAAACACCTGTTTGATTTACTGAGAAAAAGTGCAGTTGTATAAAATAATGAGCTATTAAGTGTCCTCTTATCTTTCGTGAGCTTGTGTAAGGTGTATGCAATAGATATAGCATAAGTTACAATACCTCAGGTGATTAGAGACTATTCAAACAATAGTAAATTCAGCCGATATAATAAAGAAAATTCACAACTGATGATTGAAGGTGCAGTTCTAGAAAAGACTAAATTAAGTTCTGATTTGGCAGATCATCTCATCACTACTTTACAATTTTACAACTTTAACTCATTTTGTTAAATGAAATAGTGAACTTCTCTAAAGTCTCTTTGAAGGACTTGATCAAGTAAGCTCCCAGTTCATTGTTTGTCTCCTGAACAGCTGCGTCGTAACTCCCAAAGAGTGGCGTTGAAGCCTTCACATCCTCTCTATTTGCTTGGAGTAAAATGAGGTTAAGCTCCTCTGCTACCCTTTCATATTTTTGGTGATCAAATCTGCAAAGACTGGCATCATCAATGGGGTAGGTGATGCCAATAGGGTAACAGTCCCTTGGAACTGGGAACTCCACATTTTTCAGCATTGGCAATTCACAGAGAAATGTGAAAAGGTGTTTAAGTGCTTGGGATGACAGTGGGTTTCCAATAAACTTAAACTCCTGTAGTTTCTGACAAGGGCTTAAACCTAAAATCAACATGTTGACATGAGTGTCTTGGATATTACAGTCCTCCAGGGTAAGACTCCTGAGCACTGAAGAGCAATGGCTGAGGAGCTTAAAGAATGTTGATGGGTAAAGCTCAGGTATATCGTGACCACTCAGGTCCAGGGCTTCCAAGTGATTGGCATGGAAGCTATTGGCTAAATAGGCCATATCAGCATGGTTCAAGGAGCAGTTAGAAACATCCAGCATCTTCAGTGGAGTTTTTAGTGGGCTGCAGAATTAAAGAGAAAAAAAGTTTTATGGTACAAAATGTTGAAAAGCTACATTTACAAAATTTCATGCATCTATCCACATTATGAATGCAGCCATCTACCACATTATTTTTTCTAACCTCTCTTGAGAAACAGAAGCATGTGCCAACAACAAGTATATTTTCCTCCTGAAATTAGTTCCATTAATTATCTCCTTCTTTTTACATGACTCCACTGTGCTATTTTAATGGGAATTAATTTGTTAACATTCTATATATCTATTTTGTAACCAGTTATATGTTATCAAGTGTCTGTGACTTGCTGAATTAATAGCAGATCACTACTACCATAAGAGCATTGGTAGCTGCTTCTTGTAGAAAACTGCTATAATTCCAGAGATTTAGATAATTTCCATTAAGGAAGGATTAATTCCAATAAGAAAGCCAATCAGTATTCTGACCGGATATCTGCTTTTGTTTCTAGTTGGGTTTTTTCTGCTACAATTTTAAATGCCCCAGAGGTCTACACACTGTAGTGTTCTGGAGTTGCAAAGAGACCTTCTGATGAAGAAGGTTGAAGAAGTGCAACTGAGATTATAGTCAGATATTCTAGTTAAATATAAAATAGTTCTGACAAATGAAAATCAAGAGATCACTTTCATGCTTACTACATCTTAGTGAGACTTCTGCCACAGTGCTCAGCTGGATTAAATTTAGAAACTTGCAACTCATTTCAGTTGCATCAATCAACATAAGCAGTATGCTCTTCACAAATTTTAAATAAAATGGCTTCTTGTACAGGAAGAATTTTAGACCAAGGTTATTTGTGTGGATGAAACTTTTTTTATCTGCCTTTTTTTTTTTTTTTAGATGCTCTGAAAAGCTTACAATTAACTTATTTCCTGTTCCAATATGAATACTGCTCACTGGTAGTTTGCTAGCTTTTTGCAAATTGCCAATTTTCCACAGGAATTCATAATGAATATTCATGTATCAGCTTAATTTGCAGTACAGAAAAACATCAGATCTCTCTTGTCTTGACATCAAGAGACACAACAAACAACTGAAATCAAAGTCTCAAATCACAATCTACTATTCCCCTGCCCTCCTTAAAATACAGGATCTGTGGAAAAGTTTATTTACTGACTGTTCTTTAGAGGACAAAAATTCACTAGATATTCTAAAAAATACTTGGAATATGACTCAGGACTTGCACCAAAGGCCAATGCAAGCTGATTAATACATAAGCTCAAATTAAAAATGTCTGGGTATACCACTCTCTTATGTGGTAGCTAAAAGTATATTCTCACCAGATGGACTCTGGAAGACTAATCAAAACAGTCAGTTTTTCAAAGTGTATTAGGTATACATTGGCTGCCAATTCTCCCCAGCAAACAATCTTTCCTAGCCTCCTGCTGCCCCTTCCCACACACACCCCTAGATACACTCACTTCCCTTACTCTCAGAGATTCCCAGCTTGCTGGCGGCACAAAGTGCTCTTCTTTACAGTGTGACTGAAAGCAGGATGACCAAATTACCTGAGAAGTTTCTGTATTCTTCCAGTGAGTATAGAAAATGACATACTCAGCTCGGTGAGCTGCGTCATTTCACCCATCTTTTCTCCAATGTTAGAAAGCATCTGTTCATCTGTAGCTGTGAACCTCCGCACATTAAATGTTCGTGCTGGCAAGGTCAAGGACATCAGCAGAGGGAAGTGGATACTGTTGAAGAGTATTTCCAAGTGTTCCATTTCCAAGTGAACATTATGAACTATTTCCAGTTTGCGCAACAAGGAGGGATCAGTGAGCTTTATGATATAGAAGAATTTCTGCAAGGTCAGGTTGTCAGATCTGAATGCCACACAGCAGATTTTCAGTGGACAACTGCATTTCTTCAACAGGGCCTGCACAACCAGCTCATAGTTACGCTCTGTAACAAACAAGTCAATTAGCACACTGATACTGATTTCAAAGGTACCTGGATTGCACTGTGCTTGCTGCAGGTAAACCAGCAGTTCTGAACAAAGCTTAGAGAGCAGCTGCGTCCTGGCCCACCTGCCCATTGTCTTCTTGCACTTACAAAACTGAACTTCAACATCTTTTATACCCGTCAGGTCGACCACTTTCAACTTTTTCGTGTAGGGAGAAGACTGATTCAGCACATAGTCTCTCAGCCCTGTCAGACAGCTTTCCAAGCACACCGAGCATGTTCTATGGCTCAGGTCTTCCTGGCAGTCCAGAGTAGCTCCCAAAAGTTTTCCCATGTTAAAGTCAAAAAGTGGCCAGTTCTCTACCAAGTCGTGAATCACTTCCCCTTGCTCCAGTAAATAGCTGGCTTTAAAAAGAAGAGGAAAAAGATCATGGGCAACAGCGCCGAGACTCTTCCTGGCAAACTCTGCATTTGACACGAATGCTTCGGCACTAATGAATCGGAGAGACTTCATTGTTGTCCTGGACTCCTTACTGTCATGGAGAATGACTTCTATATTTAGCTAAAGATCCTGGTTGCTTACGACCTTCTATTTTTATCTGCAGCTGCTGTTTGCTGCTAGCAGAAGCCTGGGAAGCCAGAGTGAACAGTCACATGCTGCTTTCTATTTTAGAGCTATACTGTGAAACTGCAGTAATCATCTGTGAGATCTTTAGTCAGAGAGCTTTTAAGCCCTCATATTTGTATCAAAGATGACTCAAGTAAATACAGACTGCTCCCCAGCAGGAACAGTAAGATCAGTGCAGCACACATACATGAGAATATAGCCGTATCTTTTTTATGCCATACAAAAAAGCACTCAGAGTTCCACTTAAACACGTAACATGATCTGTATTCCACTTTTTTTTTCCGTGAAAGACGCTATGCTGAGGATTCACACGCTGATTTCAATGGGGATGATTTCCCAGAGTTAGCATAGAGCTTCTCCTAAAAACTACAGCCATAAGGAAAGTCTGAGGCACTTCAGTCATCAAGTTACAATGATGTCCCTCTGTTTTGCCCTTCCTATCAGCAAGGAATAGCTGATACAATTGCTGCAGTGGAAAAGACAAGAGTCTCTAGAAGAGCTCAGAGCCTTGGTGACCAGGACACTTGCTTGTGATAGGAGACTGAAGGTTGATTGCAAGACAAGCTGAACAAAACACAGCACCATTAAACCTTCCCAGGCAAGCATCTTACTGCTCTTGCTTTGAGCAACAGATGGTTTTTTCTGTCCTTTCATTTGAGAAATGATGGTTCCATTGTGATACTGAATGGGAAAACATTCAAAATCCATCCAGGCTAGGAGAAAAGCCTCTGTCACCCAGCTATCACAAGAGCAGAGATGACGCTTCTTTCTTTCAGTCTGGTACTTCCTCCCAGGGGAAACAATGATGGGCACCTCCCTTACCTCTCAGGTGTTTTGCTAGGCAGCCAGTGGGATGGAGACTTCCTTCAAGCTCTGCTGTCCCTGTTTTTCCAGATAATACCACATCTGTTTCGCTGTGAAAAATTCATGCCACACTTCAAAGATTCAATTTTTTTTTTTTTCAAGTAAACTAATTATGGAATATTTGAATATTTTATCAAAAGCAAAAGAAAAATCCTAAATATGCTTTTAATTACAGGGAAGTGACATCTTTATTAAATTGTGTCATTCCGAGGAAACTTTTTATTTTTGCAGACTTTTGGTTTGTATTGTTTTAATTTTGCCTTTAAATAGATGAGTGATAAAAAAACATGCAAGGTGAAACAGATAGAACCTGACAAGGTATTAAGTTTTTTCCTCTGTTCTGCAACTCCAATTCATGTGTATCAGAGGATGATGATGTAGGTATTACAGTATTTTGCGCAATTTTATAAATGCTGAAAATGACCACGTATAACTGATCCCTGTATGACAAGAAAAATGTACAAATTGATTGATACTTTTGTCAGTTTAGTTTTATTGCCTTTCAGAATGGAATACACTAGCCATTAAGATATATACACAATTTTTAATCTATTTACCTAGTACATTTGGACCTCTTTATCTGCTTACCTCGTATATTTGGACTAGTGGTCCAAAAGTTCCAAGATAAGCTACTCTACTATTGTCCCAGATTTTAATTAGAATGCAGCAATAGGAATGCTGCCTGGTTATGTCGGGATGGGGTCAGAAAGGCCAAGGCTTGGCTGGAGCTGAACTTGGCAAGGGTAAGAACAATAATAGGAGGTTCCAGAGGTATTTCAGCCAAAAGAGAGAGGTCAAAGAAAGTGTACTCCTCTGATGAACACAACTGGGAAACTGATAATAACAGACTAGGAGAAGGCTGTGGTCCAATTGTTTTGCCTCAGTACCCACTGACAAACCTCTCTTCCCACACCTCTCAAGGCAGGGATTGGGGGAGCAAAGTCCCTCCCACTGTAAAAGAAGATTGGGCTTGTGACTATCTGAGGAACCTGAATGTTCATAAGTCCATGGAACCTGATGAGATGAATCCCAGACTCCTGAGGGAATTGGCTGATGTAGTTGCCAAGCCGCTCTCCATAACAGCTAAAAATTCATGCCAGCCAGGTGAAGTCCCAGGTGACTGGAAAAGGGGAAACACTGTACCCATCTTTAAAAAGGGTAGAACTGGGAACTGGGAACTACTGGCCTGTCAGCCTCAATCTTTGTGCCTGGGAAGATCCTGGAACAGGTCCTCCTAGAAGCCATGCTAAGGCATGTGGAGAAGAGGGAGCTAATTTTGGGACAACCAGCAAAGCTTTACCAAGGGCAAGTCCTGCCTTTTCCAACCTAGTGGACTTCTATGATGGAGTGACTATATCAGTGGAAAAGGGAAGGGCTGTTACTGTCATTTGTCAGGACTTCTGTAAGGCCTCTGACATGGTCCCTGACAAAACCCTTCTCTTTAAATTGGACAGAGATGGATTTGATGCATGGACTGTTTGGTGGATATGGAATTGGCTGGGCAGCTGTATCCAGAAAGTATTGGTCAACAGCTGAATGGAGATCAGTGACAAGTGGCGTCCCTCAGGGGTCCATATTGAGACAAGGACTGTCTCAAGCAACAACCTAGTGGCAACCAGTGCACCCTCAGCAAATTTGCAGATGACATCAAGCTAAGTATTACAGTTGACATGTGCAAGGGATGAGATGCCATCCAGAAGGACCTGGAAAAGCTTGGAAGTAGGCTCATTGGAACCTCATAAGGTTGAACAAGACCAAATGTGAGGTGCTGCACCTAGGTTGGGTCAACTCCCTGTATCAAGACAGGCTGAGGCATGAGAGGATTGAGAGCAGCCCTGAAGGGAAGAACTTGGGGTGCTGCTGGAGATGAGGCAGCAAGGTGCACTCACAGCCCAGAAAGCCAACCATATCCCGGGTTCCATCAAAAGCTGCGAGGCCAGCAGGGCAAGGGAGAAGATTCTCTCCCTCTCCTCTGGTGAGACCCGACCTGGAGTCTAGACTTTCAGTATTTACCTGTTAGGAGCCCTCACATCCTTATCCAGGCACTTCTACATGAAAAACTATCCAGCTTCAGCAGTCTGTCTAACCTTGTGTTGTAGTTTAAATGCAGATGGCAACTAAGTCCTATGTGTCTGCTTGTTCCCTCCCGCCTCCCCAGGGGGATGGGAAAGAGAATTGTAAAACTCATGGGTTCAGATAAGAACAGTTTATTAATTGAAATAAAGTAAGAAAAAAAAATACAAAAACAAATAAAAACAAAACAAAAGGTAAAACAAAAACCCCACCGCTAAACAAGACCTGAACCACATTCACGGTTCCTAGCAATAGGATCATGCTGGTTTCAAGATCCCAAGAGTATTCAAATTTTTCAAAATTCCCAAATGCCTCTGTAATTAGCCTAGAGAAGGGGAAGATGTGGGAGAATATAGGTGTGATTGTTAATAGTTCCCACCAGATGGCTCCCGAAGTTCAGAGGTGATGCAGTGCCAAGCAAGCAGACAGGATTAGGCTATGACCAGCAATTCTATCACGTCACAAGCCAGTAATACAAAGTACAACAAAATTATACCCTCAGCCCAGCCACCAAAGATGATAAACACCACATCGGGGAACACATACTGCAATAAGCTATTACATAACACAACTCTGAGGACAAGGGCAATAGCCATGAGACCAAATAAGGCTTACATACGCAAGTAAATTAGTAATATTGTTAATCTGCTTCCTAAGAGTTTTTATCGTGAAGCTCAGAAATCTGCTACTTTCTACAGAAAATTTCTGCTTTGCCAAGCTGTCATGAAAAATTTGAAAAGTCCATGACATCTGTGGTCTTAGAATCTGATCTGTGTAGATGAGATTTTACATCGGCTTCATCTACCAAGAGCTAAGGAAGTTATTTTATTATGGCAGGCATGGTTGCACAGGACAAGTAATGCTAACGATTTTTTAAAAAAATCACAGATTTTACATAGTATAACATGAAAACTGGATCCATCATAGCAGTTATTTTACATGAGAATGAAGTAAAAGAACAGTTTTCACAAAAAAAAAGCAATTAAACCTATTACCAAAAAAAAAAAAAAAAAGAGCAATTAAGTACCACGCAGTTGCTCACACAAATTGACAGGTTTTGTCAGCTCAGTCTTCCTCCTCTCTGTCAGAATGATTATGTTACTGGGGTATTAATTATGTTGCTCGGGTTAAATTTGTTAAAGATTTGATCTTTTTCTTCCATATTTAATGAAAAATTGTCTGGTACTCGTTGCACTCCTTTCTTGTAATATTGATGTTAGGAGAGGAAGAGAAAAAACCCCAAACCATATTTTTGTGCATCTAGTTTTTCAAATAGTGCTCTGTTGTGCTCAGTTTTTTAGTGTGGATTTGGGTGGATGTAGAATGAGAACATCACCTTTGCCTTGTCAATCAAAACCTGGAAATCTTCTTGCAGCTTTCTCACTTCCTCCAATGGGAGTCCTCCTTCATCTAAAGAGCCAAGATATTTCTCTTGCTCATTTACAAACTACAGTTTTATCTGCATAAAAATAGAAAAAAATTGTTTCCCCATTGAGCAAATCAAACATACACTATTCACAGATACAATGCATAGAAATTAGATGGTTTGTTGAAGTAAGTTAATATACTTCATATATTACTTCATATATTTCTCTCTTAAGATATTCTACCTCCTTATATTACAAGCGAATTGGTCCAACTTGACACATTAACCTGATTACTGTAATTTGTTTTGCATGCTCATAAATTGCTCATATTAATATTAATAGCACTGCACACATATTGTCTCTGAGCAGCGCTATACGATAAACAGCGATACACGTAACGTCAGATAAATTCAGCTATTTAAACAGAGAAAAAGAAGTTTAGAACTGTAGTTTGTTTAATACAATTCCTAAAAGGTAATGATGACTTGGTCACAATCTTCCTCAGATTTTCATGCTTCTCCAAGATTCCCCGGCTGCCAAAGGCATTTATTGGACAACAGCAACAGTCTATGGACGTCCTCATCTACTTGATTATACAATCTGGTTATAAACCTCATGGTCTCTCTTTTAGATGAGGAGGAAAGATCAACATAACTTTTCTGATGTGGACTTTGTCAGAGGGTAAACTGCATCCTTCAGGAGGCATCAATCCCTATTTTGTTAAAGAATATCACTGAAAACAAGCCAGTAACTACAAAATATATTAGTTTATTCAACTTTTCAAATTAAAATATACCTCCTCAGAACCACGTTAACATGATGGCTGCACTTTTAAAATGTGTCTGTGAAGATTAAGTGTATCTGGCTCCAGCCGCAACATAATGCACAGCATATTTTGTCTTTATGTTAAGTGAGCTACAGCTGACTTTTGGAGAGCCCTAGAGCTTCTTTAACAAAAAAGCTGCAGCAGCCGTGCATTAGAGGGACTGACCAAAAGACAGTGTCGACTTGCAAATGAAGTAAACATCTATTTCTACTTCTCCTTACAGTAGAATAGAATAGAATAAACTGTTTCTGGAACGGACCTACAGTGATCATTGGGTCCAACTCTTGACCAATTCAGGACTGACCGAAAGTCAAGCATGTCATTAAGGCCATTGTCCAACTGCCTTTTAAACACTTACCAACCCTGGGGCATCGACCACCTCTCTAGTAACCCTCTTCCAGGTTTTCCTCACCCTCTTGGCAAACTAAGTATGACAGGTCCACTGACCTCTGCAGAAGAGAATACTGCACTCCTATGAAAACTTCAAGGTAGACTCAAAACTAGAGTAAATCTGCCAGCTAAGAGTCAAATGTAGGATACTTGTATTTGTGTTAGACTAGGAGTCACTAGTTACACCAAATCTCTTGAGATTAAAAGTATTGCATCACAGTGGAGTACATAAGGTTTAATGCAGCCAGAGTTCACATAAATGTTTTGACAATTCTGAGCAGTTTTAATTTATCTGAATTGCTGTGCTTCAGTCAGGTCTAAAAGCACCCTCCTTATCAATCAATACTAGCTCACTGTGAATGGAATGAGGAATTGCATTCTGGTAGGGATGACAAAATGCAGTTATACTACATTCATTACTGCGACTATCACACTCTCTTTCATTTGCTAAGATACAACAGAAAGAAGTTCCCCTGTCTAATTGTCACTCAGAATAAAATCAAGAAAGCAAGTTGGTTCACCTGAAACATCTTGGTCTGTTCAGTACACCACCTCAGCCCATAAAGCTCAGGTAAATTCCATGATGCTAAAATAATTCCTGCTAAAATTAACGCCCATTTGAGAGGGACCAATATATATGCCTCAACATATGTGACAAAGGAAGTGAAGAAAAAAATGCCCGCCAAAAACGGGCCCGTGAAGCCGAGTTGGGGGAGGAATTTGAGAGCACATAAAAGCAACCAGCTGCAACGCCACAAGGTCTTTTTTTGCTTTGGGTCGCTTGGAGGGTCAGCTTGGCCCCTTCTGCTCCCGCCTTCGCACCCTCTTCCCCGTGGTCCTGTTTCTCTGCTCGTGCCTGCTTTGCCCTGCTGTGCTGATTCCGGGAACTACCTCGTGCTCCGCAGTCGCCGCCTACACCCAGCCTCCAGCCACCGCTCGCAGCTTGCAGCCTGCCGCCCACACCCAGCTTGCAGCCATTGCCCGCAGCCCTCGTCAGAGCCACGCTGCCGTCGCCACTTGGAAATCGCGCCCAGCCTGCCGCGGGAGCCACGCAAAGGCACCGCGCAGTTCGCGACACGCACGCTCCGTCTGCCACACCGGTGCTGACAGATAGCCGGGGTTCTGTGGTAACGCCATCCCCTGTCTTCTGTGTCTTTCTTTCTCTCTCTCTCTCTGCTCCCTTTTCCTGTTTTCCCTCCCCTCCTTTAACAAGAACATTTAGTTGGGGTTTTTTCTGTTTGTTTGTTTGTCCTTTTTTTTTTTTTTATTTCAGTAAATGGTTCTCAGATATAATATTGCCATATTCGTGCTTGATTTTTTGTCAGAAAAATCTATCAAAAGAACCCTTCCTGGCTCCCCCTTTTATAGTGGAACGGGACACCATTGATGGAAGTAAATTTAAGTTTTACATAAATCCATTCATTCTAAAACATAATTAATAGTTATTATTTCAAAATACCTCAGAATATCTCCTCTTACAAGTTAAAAAATAATAATTACAATTTCTTCATGCACTCTTTAGCTGAATTTAAATACTAGTTAACATAATGAAAAAAGTCATAGTAAGAACTACAGATGTCTCTTAAGATACACCTTACTTATCACTATCAATACTACTTTTAATACTAGTTTTCTGTAAACACCACTGTTACTGACACCTTAGTAAGTACTTTACTTTTCTTGAAATAACAGGTATTAATAACCAACATTTTTACCCAATCCTACATGCATTTAATAACATAGGGATGCCATGTAATTGCAATTAGTAGCACAAGGGATGTTAAAAATTGTTCATCAACAAAACGTGCAGCAATTCTCTGGGTATATCATGTTTGGGTTTTTTCCATGGCATATACTCCCATACTGTGATGTGAAAAGCTATATTGAATATTTGCAGTACCCAGTGTTCACAAGCCTCTCTAGAAAGCCACTCCTGGGTTTCAAAAATAAGTATTTTAATAAAATGAAAAATATAAAATAAAGATTGTAAACTAATAATTTCATGGATATCTCCAAGATCTTATTTAGCTTTTCACCTACCAATTATACAGCCATCTGGGCACAGTCCTGAGTACTGTGCTCTGCTTGAGCAGGGAGGTTGGACTAGGTGACTTCCAGTGCTCCCTTTCAACCTTAACCCAGTCAGTCATTCTGGGATTCTGTTATATAGTTACATATTCACCTGTTCCTACTTGCTGCTTTAGAGCTAATTTATGCATTAGACTATGACCTATGTTTATGGAATAACACAAGAACAGACAAATTCCATTTCATGTCAGGTGAGAATACTCTTTCTTCCTTAAAAAAGAAAAGGAAAAAAAGGTGTAAATGCAGGAATTTCACTTTGCATATTAACAACAAGACTCCAATTAACTAATGCTCTTCATGTCAACAACAATTACTTGTGTATTTCAAACGTTTCTGATTCTGTAAGCATTCTAAGATTAAATAAATCTCCTCACATACTGGTTATATAAATCAATGAAGAGTCTCTGAAAGAGTCTGTTGCTCTGACATTGATCCAGCCACACATTAACTTGTGTGAAGTCAGGGGCAGGGAGTTTACTGCTTAGGAGACTTAAACTGCTGACCCGAGGCTTTGATTTTTTTTCTTTCCATGTACTGCCTCTTCATTTGGCCTGACCATCTACTGGGAATTTTACTGGTTGTTTTCACAATGTCACTCATCACTGATGCAACAGCCTTCCAGAAGAAACATGCAGAAGTCTTCGTGCCCTTTAAAATCTATCTTTCTCAAAGTGCACCAGCATCTTTCTTTCTTACCAGGTTAATTCAATAGTTTCTAGATCCTGTATTAATCTTGATGGCCCTGTTGCCATACATACTGACACTAGAGGGTGACAGCTACATGTAGCATAAGCATAATCGCTGGCCACTCCAAGCAGGCTGTGATGACACCAAGATATTTGTAAATCAAAATAAGCTACTGAATAAGGATGAGAAGAATGTTCTGTCAAAACAGTTACATTCCATCATCAGGACAAGTCTCTTTTTGATCTCTGAACATAGGAAGACAAAGTTAACCCAGTTTTCACAGAGAAGGAAGAGACTGAAATCTGTCTGCAGCTCTACAGTTCTAAAGTCAGTATCTCAGAGTAAGGCAATAAATACTTCAGGTTGCACTGACAACATACAACTCTCACCCACAGCTGAGGAATCCTGCCATGTTTCTCCAGCCAAGAGACAGATTATCTAAAATACATGATATAAGCAGCACCTGTAGAAAACAAGGCCATGGAATGTCTGCGTCCTTCGTGGAAAGATAACAGTGTACAAGAAAACCACTTTCGCAGTAAGCTGAAATACCAAAGAAGAAACAATGACACTTCATACTGTGTCCATCCATAGAAAGAAACAATGAAAACTGAATAGCTAGACAGAACCTTAACTCCTAATGAAGCCTTGCTCCTACTGCTTATGCTGGCTAAGCATAGACAGCTGCTCTGAAAAACCTAGAAGCTGTGCAAGAATACAATATCTAGTCAAGTCTCACAAAGATGTCACATTTCTGAACATTTTAATTCCAACAATAGTCTCTTATGCACTAGCCAGAGCCAAAATCTAGATCCGCAGTATTTTACTTCGTCTCTTTTTTTTTTTTCAATAACCACTCATCCCTCAGTTACATCTCTGTATTTGTTAACTAATCTTTTTCTCTAACATTTATTTAAGTTGGTTGACTTGGCTTACCTGCACAACAGGATGTGGCTCCCTTACAGTAAGAGAACTGACAGAGAGAGAGCTCATCTTTCCTGATGTACAGCTGCGTATTTTAGCTGGCACAGGAATATTTGAGTGGGTGTGGTTTTCAAACTCAGGAAAAAATGCTTTTCCATATTCAGTGGACATAGTAACTTCCCCAAGCAGTGCACAGCGCTCCATTTCCAAGTTAATAGATGGTCTGGGGTGCTGCTTCTGTCCCAGTCAGCAAAGCAGCTATATTTACTGATGCTCCACAGTCTTATCCTCATATTCATGGTACATTTCAGATATCAGTCTTCTGCAACAAAGGGAAGCTGAGCATAGCAGTCTGTAACTCTTCAGAGAGTTCAGGACAAGAGTCTCAATAATGTATTACTTTGACCACTATCTTCTGTCCTGCTTTGAGCTTACGTGAGAATGTGCACTTCCACATCCTGCTTCTTTTCGGCTCATGTATGAATTAGATGCAAAAGAACACTAAACCAGTGACACTGAGCAACAGAGGACAGGAGAAGGACTGAAAGAGTTTTTTCCTGGAAACGTAAATAAGGCAAAGCAAAGAACACAAAAAAATCACAGCTCTTCCCTGAATGCAATGTTTTGCTGTCTCTGGGGTTTTTTTGGGAACCTGCAGAATGAACTGTCTTCTCGTCTAGGCAGTGGGACAGACATTGAATAATCTGATACACTGACTGATTACCTTGAACTAATTTGGCCAGAAAAACTTGTTCCATTTCATGTTCCAAGGATCAAAGAGAGAATGAACAGATGGGTTGTGCAGACTCACAAGATTCCCAGACTCAGAGCTGGTGGCAAGCCCAAAAACAAATGCTGAAAACATTTGCAAGGGAAAAAAACTCCAAAAGTTTTAAAGTAGTTCATCATCCATGTCTTTTATTTTGTCCAAAAGCATATGGTCTAGGCTCAGGCTATTAATGAATGTTTATAGACACCAAGTCTTGCCACCAACTTACTAAAAAAGCTGTATTCCCACTTATACTGTCAGCAAAAGAGGTCCAATGACCTGTCAAGTTAAAAAAGTTCACTTCAATGAAATTCTGCTTTTAAAGGTAACACCTGTATATGGCTTTGTTCTGCATGGCAAACAATGTACACTTTAATAAGTTCCCCACAACTTTCCTAATATAATTTATCTATTAACATACCCATTATTTTTCCTCTCATTTGACATACATGTGATTTGTTAACACCTATTTCCAATTACTTCATTGCTTCATCATACTGGGAAATTAATCTTAAGTAAATCCAAATAACATAATACTTTATCCAGAGTTTAAAAGTTTGTTTGTAATGTTGCACATTTATGGCATCTCCTAATGCTCTTTGCATCCAAGTGAGAGCAATGAGTCACAGAATCACAGAATCATTTAGGATGGAAAGGACCATAGGACTAAGTGCCATGTCCAGTTGTTTCTTGAACACCTCCAGGGATGGTGACTCCACCACCTCCCTGGGCATTCCATTCCAATATTTAACAACTCTTTCAAGGAATAACTTCCTCCTGACATCCAACCCGAACCTGCAATGGTGCAGCTTGAAGCTATGTCCTCTTGTCCTGTTGCTGGCTGCCTGGGAGAAGAGACTGACCCCCACCTGGCTACAACCTCCTTTCAGGCAGTTGTAGAGAGCAATAAGGTACCCCTGAGCTTCCTTTTCTCCAGACTAAACAACCCCAGCTCCATCAGAAGCTACTCATATGACTTACCCTCCAGACCCTTCACCACCTCCACTGCCTTTCTCTGGAGACACTCCAGCACCTCCCGGGACCCTGCAGAGACGGGGTTCTGCGGAACACACAGCAGCTGTCCCACCCAGCACCAGAACCTGCCAGGCGCATTTTTAAACACACCCCCAGGTCCTTTTCCACTGGGCAGCTTTCCAGTCACTCTTCACCCAGCCTGTAGAGCTGCATGGGGTTGTTGTGACCCGCCATTTGGTCTTGTTGAAACTCATCAAATTGGCCTCAGTCCATCAATCCAGCCCATCCAAATCCCTCTGTAGAGCCTTCCTACCCTCCAGCAGATCATTCACTCCTGCCCAACTTGATGTAATTTGCGAACTTACTCAGAGTGCACTTGATCCCCTCATCCAGATCATCAATAAAGATATTTAAAAGGACTGGCCCAATACTGAGCCTCAGGAAACCCCACTAGTGACCAGTCACAAATTGGATGGAACACCACTCACCACCACTCTCTGGGCCCAGTCATCCAGCCAGTTCTTAACCCAGCAAAGGGTGCACCTGTCTAAGCCATGGGCTGAGAGCTTTTCCTGGAGTATGCTGTGGGAGACAGTGTCAAAGGCTTTGCTGAAGTTCAGGCAGACTATAGCAGACTACACCCACAGCCTTTCCTCCATCCACCAGGCAGGTCACCTGGTCATAAAAGGAGAGCAGGTTGGTCAGGAAGGACCTGCCTTTCCTAAACCCATGCTGGCTGGGCCTGAGCCCTTGGTTGTCCTGTATGTCCCATGTGATTGCACTCAAGATCATCTGTTCCACAATCTTCCTGGTCACCGAGGTCAGGCTGACAGGCCTGTAGTTCCCTGCATTCTCCTTCTGGCTCTTCTTGTGGGTGGGCATCACATTGGCCAACCTCCAGTTGTCTGGGACCTCCTGGTTAACCAGAACTGATTATAAATGATGGAAAGGGGCTTGGTGAGCTCTTCCAGCAGCTCCTTCAGTATTCTGGGATGAATCCCATCTGGTCCCATAGACTTATGAGTGTCTAAGTGGCTCAGCAGGTCACCTGCATAGTAAAGAAGTTCTTCCTCACATTCAGGTGGAATTTCTTGTGCATCAGTTTTTGCCCATTGCATCTTGTCCTATTAGTTAGCACCACTGACAAGAGCCTGGCTCCATCTTCTGGCACTCCTCGCTTAGGTACTGATAGACGTTGATGATGTCTCCCCTCAATTGCTTCTTTTTAAGGCTGAACAGGCCC
>VZTA01004884.1:0-15021 GCA_013398855.1 Mohoua ochrocephala
TGAAAAATATAAAAGCTAAAACCAAAAGCATCAAGGTATTTTGAAGTCTGTGCAATTTAGTAGACATTATATCAACAATGGTAACCTTTTCTGATCACCAGCTACTGTGTAATTGACATACAAATGCTCTAGAACTAACTGGCATAATTTAAGAATTATTTACATTAAATTGTCTGTAGTGAAAACAGTCACCCCCTATAAAAAACCTTCTCAAGTTCTACTAAAAAAAAGAAAACAAATCTTTCTATTTTAAATAAAACAATAATAGAAATAACAAAGGTTGTGTGGGTTGAAGACTTGAACTTTGTCTTTGCTCTATTAGCAGAAGAGTGTTGTATGAAAGAACATAGTTTTTTAGTCCATCACAAGATTGACTCAAAGGGCAAATATAATTCTAACAAAAAGACCTATTTAGTACAGAAATAATAGCTACAAGAATTTGTACTTCAAATGAAAATAATTTAGGCTTCTTCACAAAAAGAGAAAAAACTCTATTGAACAAAAAGCATACCAAAAAAAGAGATATAAATTATGACAGGAAAAGGGACAATGAGCACTACTGAAACACAGGAAGTTTCATCTGAATATGAGGAAAAACTTCTTTACTTTGAGGAGGGTAAAGCACTAGAACAGGATGCCCAGAGAGGTGGTGGATCCTCCTCTGGAGGTATTCAAAACCTACCTGTACCTGTGCAACCTGTTCTAGGTAAACCTGCTTTAGTGAGGTGCTAAATTGAGTATCTTCAAGAGTCCCTTCCAACCCCAATAATTCTGTGAATAAAAAAGAAAAAAATATTTTCTATCTAAGAACTCAGAAAATCAGAACAGAAAGGAGCAAGAGAACTGGGGAGGTGCAATGACATGACTGATACTGTATATATGGTGTCAGATGCTTTTTATTTTATGACCATATGAATTGATTAGATTTGCATGAGGGGCCTGCAGTGAGTACTACTTAAACACACACCCAGGGTTGCTGGATTTATATACTGAAGAAAAAAGAGATAGAGTTAGGTTAAGAGTTAAAAGAGATGAAAAAAAAACAACCAAAAATCCCACGCTATATAACTTTGTTCACCTAAGTTCAAAAACAATGAATTCATAGCAGGGCAAGTACAAAGAAAGGCTACCTGATTCACGTGGGGAAGGTCAGTTCCTCATGTAAGAGTGCTCTATGACAGCTCAACTTATTTAGCTCAGATGAATGAAGTTTAGGCAGACATGTTTTCTTTTCATAGCAGGGTGTAAAATCAGGAAATGAGACAATCTTTTTCATCAGGCAGATGAAACAGTATCTGTAGAAACACATTCAGCCGGAAAATTAGTATGAGGCTTCCCAAACAGATGCGTGAGTTTCTGGAGCAGCTAATTACTTACAGTCTTACCCTTATACCAGATGTGTAGGGGTTATCAGTGTCTCCCAGAGCTGTCTCTCTGTTTCACTTTAAACAATTTTGGGGTAAAACAGAAATAGCCAGTGAAGAAGGGACCTAAATCCACAATTCCTTCTCTGTGTCCTAGTCTTTGTGAAACAGCTTCTTGCTTCATAGCCCTGAAATGCCTCCAAAATGTCACCTTTTACAGTGAGGTGCTACAACCAGAAAGATGAGCTCTCAACCATTTCTATCCTGATTTTTTTGGACCTGACGTTTGGGATCACAGTTTGAGAGGTAGAAAGGAAGGTTTGAACCTACTAAAACCAAAATTAATGTTCTTCAGACCTGTACCTTGTGAGAACAATGATCCATCAAGCCCTTTTTACACCCACTGTATCTAGTCTGGGACAACTGATGTTAATGTTTCAGAGGACTTCAGCAGAGGGATTTCTCTTTAAAAAGAGTCTGTCATCTTCAGCACACAGCTTCTAATCTAATTTCCAAAGGACACCCTGAAGAAACAGTGGAATTAATCTCAGCTGATTTTACCTATTTTATATTAAGCACTTATTATAAGACAATTGCTTGCAAAATATCCACAAATTAAAAACAGAAAAACAAATAAATAACAAACAAATAAATGAAACAAATAAAACAAACAAACCCAGAAAAAACAAATAAATAAGCTTATAGGATCCATTCCAGGGAGCAGCAGAGACCAACTCTTCACCTCAGGGGTGCTGCCTTTGGCCATCAAAGATCCTTTACCTAAATTATCAGCATGATTTCCTAGAAAACCTGGTTGTCTTTTGCTCATCAGCTAATAATATTTTTTTTTTACTCTTAAGTTATGCATATCATATTTGCATATTAATTGCACACAGCAAAAGATACTGAAACAAAGTGACTCAGAGTGGAAGGAATACATCTGGAAAATCCAACTCCAAAGGGTGATTGCACCCTGTTTCAGGAGTGGCTAAATTGCTCTCTGAAAGTAATTGTTTCTCTTGCTGGACTTTAGATGGAGTCACCAGCATGGAGTTTGGGTTAATTCCCTTTCTGTCTTCTAGAGGCCCGCTCATGGCAAGTGTGGGCTAGATAATGAACCGTAATCCTTTTTGAATCAGTTGAGCCCTAGTGACAGAGGGACAACTCTGACCCTCTCAGCAATTTGCAGGTTAAAAAGCGAAGTGATCAAATTCCACAATAAAGTATGTAGATTTTATACCTCTTGAACTTAGGCAGTATCTGAAAAACCACAAACAAACAAACGCACAAACAAAACTCCCTAAATGTATTTTCCCAAGTTACAGTCCAAAGACAGAAGTCTTAATTCAATTGTCTGTACAGAGGCATTTATTGCCATTTTGGCTGCCCCAAGAGATTAGAAGCAATCAAGTAGAGCTGATAAATTTGGTGCACACAGTGGCCTTTTACTCCCACAGAGAAGCAGCTGGAAGCTAGGTTGAACGCTGCAGGATGTCTCAAGCAGCACTTTGTGCAGATGTGTAGGAAATGTCGCACTAAAAATCTTGTTACAGGCAAGAAAAAAAACATTGAGAAGGTAAGACAATAATTTATTCTTATTGTAATGAAAATCTTTGCAGTTCGGTTCAAAAAGTATTATTCAAATATATTTGAAACAAAACGAGAAAAATCAAGAAAATAAAAGAAGACAAAGTATACTACTGTACAAAGCTTCTCAATAATAACAACAGTAATAATAATAATAATAATTAAGTCAAAAATGCTACACACACTCTTCCTCATTACTGTTACTTTTCCTCTGATGTTGTGCTCACACTTAATGGTAGTTACCCTTTCTGGGTACCAAGAGTGTACAGTACTGATCATCATCACTCAGGAAGTGGGAAATTCCAGCAAGTTGTAAGTGTCTTTTACAGGAAGAAGTGAGAGGTGTATGATAAAGTTTCTTCTTCTCCTTCTAGGATTCAATTTGGACTATTTGTTCAACACACTTTTACACCTTGATATTTCTTTGCTGATCTGCATCTTCATGTTGCTTCCAAATTTAGTGTACCAGATGGATTTTACATATGTCGAATGCTTGTTATTCTTTTCTCTTGTTATCCCTGTAACTGTTCCTGTCCAACTCCTGTTTCTTTCACTGATGATTGGTGAGTTATTCATAGCCTTGCAATCACCAGTAACAAGCTGTGCCTCCCATCTCATCATCCCATGCTATGATCACTTTCAAGGTCCTTGTTATCATTCTGAGTATTTATTTCTCTGTGCTACATCAATATATGATGAAGTCGTGATTACTGTTTTACACAGAATAACTTTCTGCTACTAATATCAATACAAAAATTATGTTTCTAACAAACTAATTGTGAAGATCTGATGGTTAGAAAAAAAGGTTATTTCAGCTAAATTAAGTAAAAGCAAAACCATAGACAGGTTTAGAAAAGCTCAGTCAAAAACTGATAAATTTCAGGTCTGAGGTCTTTCAAACTTGATACTAAGCCTGTGGCTGGCAATTAGTAATGGCAATGTTAGATTTACTGGGTTTCCGGGCTAGAGAAATAATTAAGTCATGAAAAACTGAAGATGAGAAATGGGAAATAAGCCTCTCAGTTACACCAATATTGATATTTTACATTTGCTTAACCCTTTACTGTTCAGCTGCCATGATCCTCTCTCCATTGAATATGTCTTTCACTTTTTTGCACCAGCTTTTCCTTTATCACACTATTTTTTCTGTTCGTAGTTCAGTACACGGAAGGAATCTGCAAATCATGAAAAAAAAAGCACTCAAACAAGTGCAAGTCAAGAAACAACACTATGCATCCAAATTAGAGGGAAACTGGGACTTTAACATACAGAGGGTAAATATCAATAAATTTCTATGGAATTACCTAAAGTCTGAAATGTTATACCACACCTAATATAATAAATTCTTTTAGAAAAATCTTCCATGCAAAATTTTCACAGTATTTTTCTTCCAAATATAATACGGAAACAACTTAAGGGATATACAGGAACTTGTGCTCTCATGTTGCTTAAACTGTCTTGAAAGTCCCTGTAATTCCTAAAATCCAAACAAGAACAAACCAACCAACCAAACAAATGCAGTAAACAAAATTAAGAGGATGTACTTATTGCTAGTGTCAAAACAAATCTGTATTTTTCTTTGCATATTTCTACAGAAATCTGAGTTCTAAAGTTCATACTTCACCCTGTATTTAAAGCAAGAAAAAATAAAATAAAAATAGCAAAAGCCAGTAAGCCAATCTGAAATGGAAAGAGCAAGGTCTCCCCTCAAAAGACATGGTAAAAAAGGCTTTAGAAATGCATGTAAGTGAATTAGCGTCATTTCAAAAGATTTAAATTCATAGTCTCAATTCATTCATATAGAGTTTTGATGCTCTTAACTTTGGACAGCAGCATTTGATTTACATGCAAAATTTTACATCCTAAAACCCCCAAAATGGCCTATAATACAAAGGAGGTTTGGTGCACACACTGCAAATTACACTGTGTGTGCAGTAACATATATGGTGTTACAAAATTATGATATAACGGAATTCTGTAAATAGTTCCTTGTCAGTGAGATTGCTAAGAGGAACTCATCAGGATTTCAATATTTCATGAGCAAGCTATGATTGTGTTTTCTTTACTGGGTAAACTATGAAGGTACTAAAACAATAATAATAGGTAATGCAAAAAGAGAATGTGATGCAACATGCTATTTCAGAAGACATTTCAAACAGATATGTACTATTATATTTTGAAACTTATGAATACATTAGAGAGATCTATTAAGATGATAGGGAGAAAAAAGACCCTAAGATATGGTGTTAGAATAAAAGAATGTCTATACCAAATGAAAGACAGTGGTAAAGAAATGTCTGAATTATGCAAAAGAACCTTCTTGAAGACATTGTCTTAACTCTGAAAAGAGATTTGCTTTCTCAGACTGGCACTGTGCTTGTGGACAGGAGATAATTTTTATGAGGACATTAGTCCTCACGTCATATGAAGATACATCTTTCACAGAGTGACAGAATCAACTAGGTTGGAAAAGACCTTTGAGGTCATCGAGTCCAACCTATGACCTAACACCAACACGTCAATTAGACCATGGCACTGAGTGCCACATCCAGTCTTAAATACCTCCAGAGATGTTGACTCCATCACCTCCCTGGGAAGCTCATTCCTATGCCCAATCACCTCTTCTGTGAAGAACTTGTGGCAGTATCTTTTTAATAGTGCCCAGTGAGAGGACCAGAGGCAATGGCCACAAACAGAAACACACGAGGTTCTGTCTGAACATCAGAAAACTCTTTTTTTCTCTGAGGATGACTGAGTCCTGGCACAGGTTGCCTAGAGTGTTTGTGAAGTCTCCCTCCTCAGAGATATTAAAAATCCACCTTGAGATCATCCTGGTAAGGCTGCTCTAGATGACTCTGCTTGAGCAAGGGGAAGGGAGGAGATGACCTTCAGATGTCCCTTCCAACCTCAACCATTCTTGTGATTCTGTGATCTGGTTCTGGAGAAATTTCAGTTAAGCTTCAGTAATTTCTACATCATCATCCACTCTAAAAAAATAGTCACGAACTCAGAAATATTCGTGTTATTAAAACTGGATGAACAAAGGTGGAGGGAAAACATGGCTGCTATCTATAAATATAGTTGCAGAAGTAGCATCAGAGAAGAAAGAAGATCAGTGTAAGCAAACAGATACTGCTGGCATGCGATTGGGAAGGTACATAATGCCAAGAATAAATTTGCATTCCAAAGTAGAGGTAGATTCCAAACAAAATTGTTGAGTTGTAGTAACCAAAAATAGGTAATAGTACAGTTTGCTGGAAGAGCAGGGAAATTGTTTCAAGCTGCTTTTAAAGTGAAGCTCACACATTTAGAAAAATGTGAGACTGACAGTCTCCTAACAACTGAGAATTGGTTAGACTCACTGAGAATATCTACACTATTAAATAAAGGCCAGTGAAAAAGTGAGCTCAGAAGCTGCAGTTTTGATTATTATGCACCACACTTGAAAATTTCTACTGCAATAATGTGATTTTAAGGTTACACAAGGAAAACAGGATGATTCATAAGACTATTTCATGCCAAGAATCTCTGGTCAGAGATAGTGTTTTATAAAAATAGCGCAGGATTCAGAGGTCCGAGTAATTATTGAGAATTTAGAGATATCATTTCCTAGTGTCTTGTGAATAAGAAATTGGAGGATTTGAAACTGTCTCTCAAAAAGCAAAGGAGATAGTTTGAGGTTCTATTGGGTATGCATGGCAAGGTTTTGGTAGCAGGGAGACAAGGAGGGGTGGCTTCTCTCGGAAACTGCCACAGAGGTCCAACAGAGCCAAAGTCAGCTGGATCCAAGGAGGACCCATTCCTGGCCAAGGTAAAGACCATCAATGACAACAGTAGAACCTCCAGGATAACAGTTTTAAGGGAAAAGGTTATTGCAGAACAGCAATTGCAGCTGTGACAGAGTGAGAACATGTGAGAGAAACAGCCCTGCAGACACCAAGGTCAGTGGTAAAGGAGGGAGAGGAGGTGCTCCAGGCACTGGAGCAGAGATTTCTCTGCAGCCCCTGGTGCAGACCATGGTGAAGCAGCTGTGCCTGCCCCTGCAGCCCATGGAGTTCCATGGTGAAGCAGAGATCCACCTGCAGCCTGTGAAGGACCTGCAGATGCACCAGAAGGAAGCTGCAGTCCTATGGGAATCCCACAGTGGATCAGGCTCCTGGAAGGACCTGTGGTTCTGTAGAAAGACATGAATCCATGCTGGGTCAGGTTTGCTAGTAAGACTTGTGACATGGAGGACTGCTGGAGCAGTTAACGAAGAACCACAGCTCGTGGGAAGGACTCACATTGGATAAGAGAGTGGAGGATTGTCTCCTGAGAGAGGGATTCCCCACTGGATCAGGGGAAGAGTGTGAGGAGTCTTCCTCTTGAGGAGGAAGGAGCATCAGAGACAATGCGTGATGAATTGACCACAGTCTCCATTCCCTATCCCTCTGTGTTGCTGGTGGGGAGGAGGTAAAGAATTAGGGAGCAAATTCAGCCCGGGATGAAGGGAGGGGGAGAGGGAGAAGGTGCTTTAAGATTTGAGTTTATTTTTCCTTAGCCCACTCTGATCTGGTTGTTAATAAATTTAGCTAATTTCACCAAGTTGAATCTGTTTTGCCTGCGTCAGTAATTGGTGAGTGATTTCTCCCTGTCCTTATCTTCATACATGAACATCTGATTATATTTTCTCTCCTCTTTGGGGAGTGACAGAGCAGCTTTTCTAGGCACCTGGAATCCAGCCAAGGTCAACTCATCACAGAACTGGAAGCAGAAGTTGCAACATCCTACACATACTGAGATCTTTTCTGAAAACAAAATTTTATTAAATCTTCAGTATAATACAAGCTGAGGTAATTATCTTATCAAATAAGTGTGTTTGCTAAGGCTTAACTATTATCACTCTTAGATTGGTATAAACCTCATAACAATTTAAAGCTGACCATGCTACCATGTCTTCCATCCCTCCAGACTGCTTAGCAGTACAGGATTATAACAGCGGGGATATTAAAAGTCCAATTAGGTTTAATAAGGCTTCAGCTTCTTATCAGTGCTTATATATTTCTACCATATTTCTGGATATGATTAAAATACCAAAAGCCAAAATTAGTAGAATAAAATTTTTTTAAAAACCCAACAACAAAACAAACAAACAAAAAAATCACAAACACAAAGCAACCCCCCAAAAAGGCCTGATTGTTCTGGACAAGAAGCATTTGCACAGAATAATATCATCAGGGTGTTGGAGAAGAGGAAAAAACATCAGTGGGATGCCGGGAAGCTTAAGATTCCTACATTAAGGTCTTAGCAGATACACAAGATTACTGAATTTAAATATCTGAGATCAAGTCTGTGATTCTGAAAAATTTGCAGCTGTTAATGTGTGAGACTGAGCTCCATGGAAGACTCAGGTTTTCATTGTGAAATGTCTCAGGCATAAAATCTTCTCTTTTCATACACGCTCATAAATGTTTCATCTTGAAACAGGCAGAAGAATTCACTACTTCTGTATTGACTAAATACAGTCCAAGTCCAGTGTTGTGGTTTGATGCTGGGTTGAATGCCAATCATACGAAATCTTATAACTTACTTGCCTCTGCTACAGGTAAGCAGAGAAGGGGAAATTAAAAAATCATTTTTGTGAGGTGAAATAAGGATTATTGAGGAAAAATGGAAGAACTTCAAGGCAAAACAGGCTCAGACTTAACAGTATAAAGAAGATTTATTATTAACAGAATTAAAACTAAAAAGAAATAATAAGAAATTGAAGCAAACTTCCAGAACAAACCCTTATTTCCAGTACCCCCCTCCTTCCAATCAACCCGCACGAGGGAAACAAAACCTGAGGTTTGGTCAGTGTTTTCATTTCTTAAGAGTCTTTCTTTATGTTAAAGGAAAAGAGTTCCTTCTGCTGTGCCTTGGGACTCTTCCCACAGAAGATAGTTCTCTGTGAACTTCTCCAGTGTGGTTCTGAACTTTCACAAACAGCCCCGCCTGAATCTGTTGCAGTGAAGAAATCTCTCCCACGGTCAGCAGTCTTCTCACAGCTGCCAATGTGGGCCATAGCATGGGGTTTTAGTCTTTTAAGGATGAGCTCTTCCAGCCTGAAAGCAAAGATTCTCTTCTTAAATCTCTAAAAGCCTTTCACAGCATCTATAGGCTCTGGCACGTTCTTTTCACAGGCTGCATGTGAATTTCTGCATCTCCCCCATGCACTTTAATGAATTATAGAGAAAACAGTTTGTAATATTACAGTCTTTGCCATGGCTTGCAAGAAGAATTTAAGCTCTGGCGCTGGGAAGCACCTCCTCTCCTTCGGTGTCGCCGCCATGTTGGCTTTCTCACATGATCTCACTCTCTTTCCTCTCTAACTTGGAAGGACGTTGGTATCTGTAAAGCTGCAGCTGAGAAAATGATCTTATCTAGGTTCTGCATTGGGAAAATACTTTGCTGGCTGGCTGGTGTTTTCTCCGATTCGGCGCGAGCTGGGCCGGCTGTGGTGAGGGCCCGCCAGCCTCGCATGGCCTGCCAGCTCCGCGTGAGCAGCGGCAACTTCAGATGACTCTCAGGCACTTGCTCCCACTCAGTGGGGAGGGTTTTCCAGCCATGCGGCTGCTCGCGCTCCAGGGTGGTTTTTCTCCTAGTGGCCCATCCCCAGTGTGGGCCCATTAGAGGGGGAGGGCCAGGCCTGGGCCCACTCCAGGGACAGAGCCCGGGGCCCACTTTTCTCCCCCACACTTGGTGGGAGAGCAGGAACAAAAGAGAAAATTCCCACGCCTGCGCGCCTTTAAATATGCAAATCGCAGAAGTGTCATCAGCTTCTAATTGGGCTAGCAATTTGTCCATGAACTAAGTTTCAACCTACCACATTCAGAAATTGGGCATTCATCCACCAAGAAGCTCAGAGATTTCAACCTACGGGCATAACCTGTGCATGAATAACCATTTCAGCTGTAGACAGTATGAAGTGACAATAGCCACTTTCTTTAAAAAAATGACTGGAGAGTGCTCCTTGCTTTCATACAAAATTTTTATGAGTATTACAGTTACACAGCTTCTGAGCAGTATAAATTTGGTTACCCACTTCAGTTATAGAATATTTCTTATGGATACTTCAGCATGATACAGAGATGAAGCACTGCATAAATACTCCTAAAAATATTTCAGTTTTCAAAAAAAGAATGAAAGTTTAATTAGGTGATAAATAAAGATGTGGAGAACATCTGTGAGATGAGAATAATCTTACAGCCCATTATTTACTATACTTGCCTAGAAAGGAAAGTCTTAAAAGTGTTTAAACATGTAGCATGGATTATTTGTTAGTCAAGATGGACAAGAAGACATCAATCAGTGTAAGATTCCTAAGTTCCATAAAGGAAGGGGATTTAGGATATACTAAATCATACTGCTTCCCCTATATATAACCAGAATCAGCTTCCCAGTCAACATGACAGATACTTTGAATACCGATTTAGTGAAATGCTGAATATTCCTAAAAGCAATGTAAGAGACAACAAGTGGTGTCAGGTAGTTAAAGAGATATGTAAATTTCAGCACCTAATAATGTTGTTCATCCAAGTTTTACTGACTCAGCTTAGGTGAATCTTGAAGCACACCTTTTTGTATTGTAGTCACAGAAGAGACGTGCTACAACTGTCTGCAAAAATCTTTATACACATTTGAAAATAGCCAGGCACGTGGAGTTGCAAGCTGTCGCACAAGCTTACATGTCTGTCAGAATGCATACCAATATTGGCTACTATCCCTTAATTTGCTGGGAAAAAAGGAAGAGGTATTTTTCTTTTTCTCTTTTTTGTTTTAAGAAGGAAACAAATAGGAATTTCGGAATGTCACTTGTTTTTAATCTGGAATAGTTTTAAATATTTAAATATAAAATTTGTAAAGCATTAGTCACTGTCTCAATGTGAAATGTGTTGTGTTTTTAGTCTTCCTCTAATTTAATGGCAAAGAATATCATGATAGGCATGTACCAATATATTTATGACAGCAGTGTACACATAATGATCTCAGGTACCCTTCTGATTGCACATTGTAGATGCTGCAGAGCAAGTGGTCCTGCAGATCAGCTCAAACTCCTTCAGCTTTCTACTTTCCCACAGTACATAATGGAGCGAACAAAATAAATGGTGTGAAACTACTGGTAGCTATGATTGTGCACCATGCTTTTCCATTTTCACGCACATAAAATCTGCAGATATTAATTTTTTGGTTTGGCGTATACTCTGAAAACAACTGCCGAAACACAATTTGCCATACAGAAGAGTGTGAGATTGCAGCTTATTGAGGTTTGGATATTAATACGCTTGAGCAGCCCTAGGAACAGTGGTAAGCTTTGCACAGTTAAGCAGAAAAGTGTTATCATTTGTCTTCAGAGAATACTTGGAATAGATACTTTGCATAACCTTTTGGTATCATGCTAAAAAGATTCCTGAAAATAATGGACCTCCAGACTAACTATAGTCAGGCATAGCTATCTGAATGGTGTTTTTCAAAGTAACTCAGTTAGTTAGTTAATTAACTTCTAAATTAATTAATTCAGTTCTGTCTGAAAGTTAGAATCACATAAGTCATGTAAACATTTACCTCTTTAAGATGAAGTTGTCTATTAGCTTAAGCTAATGGCACAGGTTTTCTCTAGGTTCAATAATAAAAGATTTCTAACTAAAAAAATAATGAATTCCTGTGATAGGTGAGTTAGACTGCATCTATATCCACATGCCTATAACTGCTTTAGCATTCCTGGATCAGGATGTGCATAGTGGGGACCAACTGATTGTACACAAAACCCATAATGAGATAGACATTAGCATTCTTTCTCACTCAATTTTCTGATTCTATTTGTATATACAATATACATGTGTGTATATATAAATATATACAAGATAAGTATATTTATACATATATCTATAGATATAGAGATATATATAAAATAGAAACTAACATTTACCTAAAAACTGACTGTTAAAGGGTACCAAAAGTAGACATTTGTGTATTCAACTTGCTGCCACTTAATGTAAAAGATATATTACACTTCACTTGGAGGATATACTAGACTTGAATTCGCAGGAAAATTATGACTGGAAAATAGCAAAAATAAGTAAATTATCCCGATTGATTGAATATTCTGTCAGATCTGGTCAGTGTAGAGATATTGCTGGTTTATATCCTATTTTGTGTTAGATTTCCAATAAGAAATAATGTATGATGTTACCACATTAATTTAATATGCTTTATAAATAGGGACACATTAAAGACTAATATGCATTTTAGTATAGGTTGCTTATAGTATACAATAATTACATTATTAATTTATAAATGTGAATATTATAAAAGTGTGTTGGGAATAGATATAAGTTCAACAAGAGAACATAATGAATGCTGGCTTCAGACTGTGCTTTCAGGCAGACTGTTCACTTACAGAACAGCAGAAGTGGGGTTCATTTTACTTTAGATGTTTAAACCTCCTCTGAAATTCTGGCAAAGGAAATAATGCAATAATCTTCTCATCCTTTCAGCAGCTGCCTAATGTCAACATCTAAGTATGGTGAAGTGAATCCCACCACAAAACCTATGGTAATTAAGTAAACTTACAAAGATCTTATTTAATTATACTTGATATTACTTATACTGCTGACTGGAAATGATGCCTTAGGTTTTAACTTTTATATTTTTCAAATCCTGTGCTGCTTGGTGTGTAACTCTCAAGTTTCTTGTGGCCTGTGAGCTGCTGTTCTCTCATACTGGTTAGACATAACAAACCTCTGCAGGCTTCCACTCCAAGGACACCGGGCCCAAAATGTGTAAAGTAAAAGCCTCTAAAGGAGGGCAAACTTGGGGTAATTCCATCATGAATCTGAGGTTATAATTGGAGAATTAACCCTGATATGCAAATGAACCAAAGTTATAAAAGTGTGAAGAACTCATGACCCAGCATCCATCTTGGGTGTAGCCTCTGGACTGCCCAGGGTGTACCTTTGAAGGCCCTTCAAACAAATACCTTCCTTTATTCTCTTAATTCTTGTCTAGTCTCTGTGTTTTAGGTGGCCACTTAAGGCATCAGAATCACGTTTTGAAATAGATCTCAATAAATTAACTTTCTAGAAGTAAACTTTCATCTTTTGAGGGACAGAAATACTTTTATATGTTACATGTTATAAAAGAGGAGTGTAAAGACAAATAGCTAAAAATAATTTTGTAATAAGACATTGAGTAACAAACAATTTTCTGCAGCAAAAATGTGTATGTGAAGAATGCCTTTATCCTCACTCATTTGTGTGGGATCAATCTTAACTAACCTTAATCATCTAAACTATGTTACTCAGAATTCATTTATTGAATGGCAGAAACTTTTTAAAGGTGATTCATTGGCCGTATATCAAATTTTTCAATGGCGAAAGCAGTGAATTGCTTTCTGCTTAAGATTCTGGAATTCTCTTAACCAAATAACGAAAATATGCTGGTGGTGACATTTATTTATTTATTTGTTTTTAAAGTGTTTAGAAATCAAGGATGGAATTTTACCTAATATATAATCTATAATGAAACTGTTGTTGATTTAATTCATTATTTTAGAATGCAAATAAATCTTCTTGTGGACAAAATAATAAGAGTAGGTATAAATTCGAGCATACAGTCTCCTTAACCAATTTTTTCTATTCTCCAGAACATGCAAGTTGCATATCCTTGTATAATAAATCTATTACACAGCTGCTTTTATACCAGAATTGGCTGCCAAATGCTGGCATAAGAACTTGGTTGGTTGGTTGGAGGGTAAGGGAAGTGGTGTCTGTCTGTTGGTTTGCTTTGCTTTGCTTTGTTTTCTTCTCAAGCTTCTATTCCAGAATTCAAGTCCCTGACTAATATATTTTTGGATAAAAAGGTCTGCTGGAGCAGACACGTAAGACAAGCAATTGGAAGACTACATCAAATTGTTTGCAGAAGGTCTCACCCACTTCATCTTCTCAGTCAGGTGGTTTGTAACAGATGCTCACTGTGACCTCCTCCTCCTTGCTGGCATCTTCTCTGATCCTGTTCCATACACTTGAGCTGTTCCTTTGCATAGAACACAATCCTCCCACCTTGCTTCCTCTTTCCAATTTTCCTAAAGGGCCTGTGAGCATTCATGAAAACCACTCCACTGTGATCCTCTGTGATGAAGCCATAGCTGTGCAACTATTCGTAGGTTTTCAGTTCCTTCTCTTGTTTCTTATGTTGCCTACAGTTTGTGACTGGACATCTGCATCCTTCCCTAAGATGTCCTCCTGGATTAAGGCCTTTGACTAGATGGGGTGGTCACAGCAGGCTTTACCCTATAGTTGCCATTACTGCCCCACCAACTTTTGCAGCATTGAACAGAAACTGCAGTTTCCTCCTGTAGACCAATCAAAACGGTGGGTGCCTTCTACCCGTACGCCTGTCATAGTTACAGGGCTTTTGGTCTCTGATGGTGCCGGGTCACTGGTGTTAGTGAAATAGGAAGCTGGCCATGAGTCTCTCCAGTTCCTGCATAAATTCCCACTCATTAGGCAACTTTTCGTAGTCTCTTTTGCTTCCCAATTGCTGTAAATGTTGGGTTCTTGGCACTATCCCTTCTGTGCTGTGCTCCCCTTCATCTCACACTGTGCTTGTCACACAATGCATCTGCAAAGACCCTCTGGTGAGAATGAAAGTGTTCAAGAGCTATCTGTAGCACCTGTCTTTTGGTAAAGGAAATGAGGAACAAATGTTTCCAAGACTAAAAGATTCAGAAAACATCTAGGTCTGAAGATTTTGTGCAGGATGTTGCTGTCATTGAAGTGAAAATTGAAAAAAAAAAAAACAAAACAAAAAACCCCAAAAAAACAGCAAAGTGAAATTCAATGAAAATAGATCAAATCCTTTGCAGATTCCCAGAACTGCATGTTTACAGTTTTGAAAGAGCTTGGTCTTAGGGAGAGTAATTTTGTAATTTTTTTTCCTCTTTAGACAAAATGCTCCTGTTATGCTTTTGAAACAAACACAATCATCACTTTCACTTCACTTTAGCATCCATGGCAGCAAAAAGCTGCTTGGTTAAAAAAAAAAAAAAAAA
>VZTA01004884.1:15041-65294 GCA_013398855.1 Mohoua ochrocephala
AAGCAAGCATTTTCTTATTAGCAGTCTAGTATGCCTTCTTGCCTTCTTAGAGCCAGGGCCTTGAAATGTAAAATCATGGGACCATATGATAATTCAGGTTGGAGGGAACTTTGAGAGGTTCTTGTCCGACCTCCTGCTCAGAGTTACAATGGTGAAGTCAAGCCAGGTTGCTCAGAATGCACCCCTTTGTGTCTTGAGATACCTCTACTATGGAGGGGACAAATGCTCTCTGGGCAACCTGTTCCACCAACTTTTTGCCCACATGAAGAACTAGGACATGCAGTCCTAGGCCGTCTTGTTTGAATTTGTGTGTCTTGTCTCTCATCCTCCCATAACGCACCACTGTTAAGGGGCTGGTCCCTTTTATGACCTTACCACAGACACTGCTGGCTGTTGTTGGGTCCCCCTTCTGTCTTGGGCTAAACAGGCCCAGTCCCTCCACTATTTCACGTGACGACACATCTAAGGCTTCCATCGATTATTATGTCACAAATCAGTTTTGCCTTGTTAGTGGAGATCCAGCTGTGTGTCACTCTTGCTGCCCCACTCAGCATCTGAATCAAAAAGTTATGTCAGAAACTGTCCAGAGATCTTGACAGTTTGTATTTCACCACATTTTCCTTTCCTGTGTCTGGAAGGCAGTTAAAATCTCCCACAAAATGAGGAACTGTGATACTGAGGCTCCCTCAAGTTTTGGAGAAATTTCATCCACTTTTTGTGATGATGGTTTGAGGTTGGGTGGATGCCAGGTGCCCACCAAAGCCACTCTGTCACTCCCCTCCTCAAATGGACAGGGCAGAAAAATTATAACTAAAAGCTCATAGGTTGAGATAAGGGAGCGGGACAGATCACTCATCAGTTACTGTCACACGCAAAACAGACTCAGCTTGGGGAATGTTGTAGTGACTGAACCAACAGCTGTGGTGGCCGGGGGGGCCGGAAGGCCCAGGTGCGGGGTTGGCTCGCTGGTGGACCAGCTCCAAGGTTTAAAGATCTCCCCTTAATTCTGTGAGAATGGCTTCTCTCATCAAATCTTGTGATCCTATGTAGATCCCTTAGGAGGATGTAATGCAGCCCCCTGCCTCTCTCTCTCCTTTTCCCCATTGGTTGTTGTTGTGTAACCCCGCCCCTCTCGGGACCCCTTTACAAGTTAGTCCTGAGCAGAAGTCCTTCTGCCTCTGTCCCTGGGCTCTTTTGAATAAACACCATCGAAATTCCATATGGAGGCCGTCTCTCTCCTCTGGTTGCGCCTGGGCAAGCCAGCCCTGTGTGAGAGTGGCTGCGAGCTTCCATCGCACGGGTGAGAGAGAGCAAGCCAGCAGCTGTGCCAAGGGGCACTGCCGGGGGTTCCTTGCTAAGGACCCCTCTGGAACAAGCGGCTGCTCCTCCACCCTCAGCCCTCCACACAGCACATTAGGGGAAGTTATTGAATTTATTACCAATCAAAACCAGAGTAGGGTAGTGAGAAGAAAAATCTTAAAACCACCCTCTCTCCACTCTTCCCTCCTTTCCAGGCTTAACTTTCTTCCCAATCCTCTACGTCCTTCTTCCTGCAGTGGTGTAGGGAGATGGGGAATAAAGATCTGTCAATCATATGTTGTTTCTGTTGTTGCTTCCCTCTCAGAGACAGGAGTCCTTCCCCTGCTTCAGTGTGGGGTCCCTCCCATGAGAGAGAGTCCTCCATTAAGTTCTCCAGCATGAGTCCTTCCCACAGGCTATAGTTCTTGATGAACTGCTCCAACATGGATCCCTTTCCATGGGGTGCAGTCCTTTGGGAAAAAGCTGCTCCAGTGTGGATCTTCATAGAAGCGCAAATCTTACCAGCAAACCTGCTCCAGAGTGGGCTACTCTCCCCATGGGTCTGCAGATCCTGCCAGGAGCCTGGCCCAGTGCAGGCTTTCCACAGGGTCACACTCTCCTCCACCTGCTTTGGCATGAGGTCCACCATGAGGCTGCAGGTGGACCTCTGCTCCACCATGGAACTCCTTGGGCTCCAGGGGCTCAGCTGCCTCACCATGGTCTGCACCAGGGGCTGCAGGAGAATCTCTGCTCCAGTGCCTCGAATATCTCCCCCTCCTTCTCCAATGCCATTGGTGTCTGCAGGGCTGTTTCCCTCACATGTTCTTATTTCTCTCTTCTCTGGCTGCAAGTGCTTCTGTGCCATAACATTTTTTTCCTCCTTGTTAAATATGTTATCACAGAGGTTTTTACCACCATTACTGATTGACAGCTCTGGGCAGAGGTGGATCCATCCTGCAGCCACCTGGCACTGGCTCTGTTGGATATGGTGTAAGCTTTACTGCCTTTTCAGAGCAGCCACTCCTATAGTCCTCACCGCTACCAAAACCTTGCCACACCATCCTGATACAAACCCCCAGCATTCTGGAGTGTGGAAAAAAGGTAGAAAAAAATTAAAAAATCAAAAAAGGAGGAATGAATTAAGTAGGAAGGTTCACTCAGAATAGAATAAAAACATGGAATGGAAATATTTTCCTGATATTTCTCTTTCATGTGAAATGTAGGAGGCTCAATCCAGCTAGCTCTGAGTACAACAGTATACAGTATGATTACGAGAGTGCAGCAGAGCAACAAATGGAGTATTACATGCTTGTGGATTTTCCTGGATTTTATTAACTTTTCTAGTTTTCTACAGCATGAACTTTTGTCACAGGCTTAAGATTTGTTGCACATTATTAGGTCTTCATAGCAGTGATCAGCTGCCCTTGCTTCCTGGAGTTGTTCATTGACTGTGGGCAAGACCCCTTGCACCACAGGAAATAGACCTGCATCCAAAATCCGTTTCTGTAAAAGATTGATTGGCTTTCAGCTGCATTAATGTGGATGGTAAACAGGTGGTGATATTCTGAAGAATCAGACATATTTTAGAAATGCCATTAAACATGAGTGTCACAGTAGTATGTTGTCACTGCAAGACCTGTACCAATAAAAGACAAACTGCAATACAGAAATTTTTCTCAATGCATGCAATTATCTTAATAGAGGAAAAAAAAAAATTAAAATTACATTGTTGACAATTGATTTAAAATTTTTACTGTACTTTATCTGGTGGGAAAAATATAAAATATTTCAAATAAATATAGGCATACTCATACTTTGATTACTGATGATGTTATACATGTTTACACCAGGCAGGTGATGTTGTAGTCAGTTCAAAACCTCCTGAGATCTAACCTTTTCTGTAGTTCAAATTCTGTTTATGCTATTCTTTTAAGTCCTGCAGTTAAGTAGCCATTCCCAGAAGCCATACCTTTTTAAGGCAGCACTTTTGAGAATGATTTTATAGAAGCAAGAAGATCAGCATTTTCAGATAAAAAAAGACATTGCCAGAATTACTGTATACTGAAAGCATCACTTACAGGAATTGTTAAAGAAAGGTACACCTTTTCTCTCTCATGTAGACAAACTCCCAACTAGTGAAATTACCAATATACCTGTGGGCCAATATATGCTTGGATAGCCTAAGGTTAATTACTGTCTTTGTATAAACCAGAATTTAGTAGGCGACAAAATTCCTCTTACGCCCCGGAAAAATTTAAAAAAAGTAGTTGACTTAAAAGCAATATACGAAATCATATATATTGAAATCTGTAGCTGTCAACTATCCAAATTACTGTTAGGGAAGAGCTCATATATCCTTTCTAGTCAGATGTTTTCTTGGATTTCTTACTTGAATTTATTTGTCTACAAGATTATGATGATGATTGTAAAGGCAAACTTTTCTTCTTTATTCTTAAAATATTTTTAGAGTTGCAACTTTTCATATATTTATATGCTTTTGTGCATGTATCTGTGGACTTGCAGATAGGTACACAGGTCTGATATTAATTAGGGAGCTGAGAGAAAGGTTGTAAACGAATGATCAATCACATGTTCATACAGAGTATTTGGGGTATGTTCTGACTACAGATTACACAAAATCACAGTTCAGCTATATGCAAAATAGAGCTGGAAGGGGATGGGGAATTACTGTATAGGTTTGGAACACCTATACCACATAGATACTGGTGCTTCTTGTCTACCAGAAATAAAAGTTGCCAGCTATCACTGCAGGAAAACAAACATGTAGTAGAGCAAGAGCCAAAAACTAATGGAAGAGTGACATTAAATATGGGCAGAGACATTAACTACAGGGAACCATATTTGTTTGAAAATGATGACAAAGAAATAGCTCCTTGCACAAAGGGATTGTTAATTTCAAGCCTTTCCCACGATTCATGCCCAAGAATACTAGATGATAGAAGAAACAAAATGCCATGGAGACAGACTAGGGAAGCTGAGGGGAAAATGGTTTTAAACGCAACCTGTCTTTGAAGCACTTAACTTTGAACTGATCTCTCTGGACCTAATTTTCTCATTAGGCAAAGATGGCTAAAAGCAGCACTCATTAAAGAAGCATGAGATTCCCCAGGGCCATTGAATCAAGCTTGAAGTAAAAAATGTCTTAATCATCTCTTTTTAATCTCTGTATTTCACTCTGTCTTTTTTGCTTGCTCTCCTTTCACCCATCCCAGCTACATAATTACCAGGTGAAAAGTTTCTAAATCCTGGATTCAAAAACCTAACATGGTATAGTTTTTGAACAGTAAAGCACCCACAGGTTTGTAATTTTTTTTGATAATTTAGGTGAAAGGATGGAGGAAACACCAAAAAGGTGTGCGTTATCTATTTAAATGCCAGATCTGCTTCATGCTGGTTATGTCTATGCTGCAAGGTAAAGGATGTGACCTCCCTTTCCCTAGGTGCTCAGTTGTGTCCTGACTTCACCTTGGGAAAAGGTCTGAGTTCCTACCCATGGTCCTCTGGGAAAAATAAACCTGGTGGCTGGGTAGGAAGGGATCACAATAGCTGCTAAAGCTGTCCTTTTTTGGATACTTCAGGTGGGGACACATCAGTGTAGGATTTACAGAGTGTGACCAACCCACAATTAGGACCTAGAAAAGTTTCAAACATTCTTAAAGAGGAAGAGAATGTTGTGTGAAACAGCACACTCCTGGAAGCCCATGGCTTGGACAGGTGCACTCCTCACTGGGTTAAGAACTGGCTGGATGGTCAGGTCCAGAGAGTGGTGGTAAATGGTGTCACATCCAGTGGACAGCCAGTCACTAGAGGGGTTCCTCAAGGTTCAGTACTGGGTGAACCTTGGTTCTGTTTAATATCTTTATCAATGATCTGGATGAGGAGATTGAGTGCACCCTCACTAAGCTGTCAGACAATGCTGAGTGGGGTGGGAGTGTTGATCTGCTGGAGGGTAGGAAGGCTCTGCAGAGGGATTTGGACTGGCTGAATCAGTGGCCCAAAGCCAGTAGTGTGAGGGTCAATACAGCAAGTGCCAGGTCCTGCCTTTCAGTCACAAAAATCTCAGGCAAAATTACAGAGTTGGGGAATTACAAAATTACAGTGTTCGGAAAGCTGCACAGTGGAAAAGGACCTGGGGATGCTGGTTGACAGCAGCTGATCTTGAGCCGGCAGTGTGTCCAGGTGGCCAAGAAGGCCAATGGCATCCTGGCCTGTATCAGAAATAGGGTGGCCAGCACGACCAGGGCAACGATCGTCACCGTATACTCGGCACTTGTGAGGCCACACCTCAAATCCAGTGTCCAGTTCTGGGTCCCTCACAACAAGGAAAGCATTGAGGTGATGGAGCGAGTCCAGAGAAGGGCAACAGAGCTGCTAAATGGTCTCGAGCATGACTCAGGAGTAGCTGAAGGAAATGCGTTTGTTAAGTCTGGAGAAAAGGGGGCTCAGGGGAGATCTTATCACTCTCTGCAACTCCTGAAAGGAGGTTGCAGCCAGGTGGGGATCAACCTCTTCTCCCAGGGAGCCAGCAAAATGACAAGAGGGCATAGCCTCATTCCGCATCAGGGGGCGTTGGACATCAAGAAGAATTTTCTCACTGAAAAGGTGGTTAAGCACTGAAATGGGCTGCCCAGGGAGATGCTGGAGTCACCATCCCTGGAAGTGTTCAAGAAACAATTGGACATGGCACTTTATGCTACGGTTTAGTTGATAAGGTGGTGTTCTCTCAAAGGTTGGAATTGATGATTTGGAAGTCTTTTCCAACCTTAATAATTCTATGATTCTACCCCTGCTTAAGACAACTGGTGGATTGAAAGAATCCCTTTCCACTGCTGACCAGTTAGGAGACAAAATGGGAGAGAAGCTTTAATTGGTTTATGTATCTCTTCTCCCTTTTCTGCATATTAAGTAAAACAGTTCTCTCCAATTCCTCCAGTGTGGTAGCATGACTTTACAAGGATAAAGCAAGCATGGATAAAGCAAACATCAAAATCCTGTGTGATATCATCACAGCAGATATTGGTTACTGTTTCCCTAGAGATGAGAACCAAGTTCCAAATGAATTTACCTAAATTTAGTTTCTTGCATGTGTCGTGGGTGTCTGAAGTACCACAACTGTCAATAGATATAAGCTCTGACTAAAACCTCATCCACTTGCCGAAATGCAGGCATCTAGTGTCATTTTAGAGCCTGTGGGATATTCTTCTCGCCTCCAGATCCGTGAACGACACAGATCTTCTTTAAATTTTATGTCATTTTCTCTCATCTTGAACAGATGTATTAGATGACTTAGGTCATCTCAGGATTGTTTGACTTCGTGAAAGCAAATCTATCTCTGGACTTTTATTGATTTAATACGCATTTATGTTGAGGAATACATTCAGTGCTGGTATATTTAGCTCAGTATGCAGCTGCAGTTCGAGCTGTAGGTTGAGCTCTGGGTGTTGGAGCCCCAGGCAAGAGGTCATGAACTGCTGGCCCTCTGCAGAACAAAGGGCACAGGGACCTGTGGCCCAGCCAGGTGACCCAACAGTCAGACACACGGCAGGAGCCGATGACCCAAGACTTTCTCATTGAGGCTGTGAGGGTATGGAAGCCCAGGGTTTCCTTAGTTTGGGACCCCTCCTCAGAGGAACCAGCTCAAGGTGTTTTTTTGTTATTTAGTTATTATGCCAAGACAGCTATTTTAAAGATCGAGACATCTGAGAAACCTCATGCGATCGTGTGAGTGTGTAGCTGAGAAGGGGCCTTGGTGCCAGCTCAGGTGGTGCAAGTATCACTGTCAGAGTGGCTCCTGGGCGGTCAGATAGTTTCCTTAACAGTTACACAAATTTTTCCTGAAATCTAAACGTGAGACTTGAGATGTAAGACTTGGCTCCTACCCCAGAAGGTACCTAATGCAGGATTTAGACTTTTAAATATATTTGTCATGTGTTGCTTGAGACATCTCAGGATGAGATAGCCATGTGAGCCAGCAGTTACAACAGAGGGCTGTCATAAATCCAGAAGGCTCTTTTATTAGTAGCTAGTAGAGGCAAGACCTACAGCACCTCAAATGGCTCTAGATAGCTAAATATGGACAACTGAGTCCTGTTACTTATTACTTCCATGTCACCTCAGAGTTATTGCTGTGTTCTACTGCCTGGGAAGAGGGACGATCCAGCCTGTGAGGGAACATTCTTAGTATATTTTCTTTGTTCAAAAATTGAAGACTCAATCTTTACTTAAAGGGATGTGTCTTAATTCACTCACTTGTCAGATGACTGTTCTCGATTAAATCTCAAAAAGTTACCTTTTCCATTTTAAAAAAATAGGGGGTTTTACCTACTATATATTTTTTTATATATATGCTTATATATGTATGTGTGTATATATATTTATATATATATATAAATTTGAAGTAGATAAAATAAATAAATAGAATACAAGAAATAAAATTTCTGGGTGCGTCTACATTGCCAAAGAGGGACAGTGAGTGAGCTTTGATCCTTTAAATTGGACACTTGCTTAGGTGTTAACTCGTTTCTTGGCTATTTGGACAAATTCAGACATTTCATTCCAAGACAGTAAAAGGCATAGTTCCAAGGCAAGTTAATTCCAAGGAACACTACCAGAAAACAACGAGCCTAAGACTGCATCAGGCATAGCTTCAAGAACCCTACAGTCTGTCAGTGTTACTCACATCTACTCATATTTTTCACTTCTTTAAACTGAATTATTTTATTACCAATAAAATGCAGAAGATAAATTCAAAGTTTATTTCTACATATTAATTGTATATGGTCAATGTTCATGTATGCAAAGAAATAAGTTTTCAAATGTGTCTTTTTTTTACATCACATATCTTCAGTATCGTAAATTCCACATGTTGAATGAGGCCCAGTATTTTCTGTCTGCTTGCAGGTAAAGGATAATGATCTGAGTGTCTGCCTTTAAGATTTTTTTTTGTTTGTTAGCCTCAGATCCATACATGGATCATGAGTATGATAATGACATAAGGTGACAATATCAAATAAATTTGTATGTGGTTTTAAAATAGGTAGAATCAAATTACTTTTTCCTGAATTATCGTCGAGAGCAGTGGCTGCCATTTGTCTTATTCATGGGAGAACTTTCAGATGTAGGACACTACGTAAATAGAGCATTTACTAAAAAATTCTACAGTGCTTCGAGAAGTTTTGCAACTGCAAATAAATGGGAAAAATAGAAAAAAAAAAGTGAGATGGATGCATTAACAAAATACTTTAGTAGATTATTTGACTAACAGCAGATACATTTTTTACTTCATGGTTCATCTACTGTCTTGCTTGAGCACATCTGTGGTAAGGTATTATCACAGAAATTATCTTCTTCACTTGGGAGAGCAATCAAACAGATACAATTTTTTTTTTTTTCTGATTACTACTTATGTCTTAAACATTACCATCTGTGTGTTAATTTACTACCACAGAACTAGAAATACTAATACTTGCTCAACTGATTATTAAGAAGAGTAAATTGAAATGTGTTAGGAATATTGAAAGGATGCAAAAAAGTCTGTACAGTCAAACTGAGCAAATTTCAGCATTACAGAACCACTTGTCCTGGTTCAGTCCCAGACAGAAACTAAGTACCATGCAGCCTCTTTCTCACTCCCCCCACCCAGGTGGGCTGGGGAAGAGAAATTGGAGTGTTCCTGGTTGTGTTCCCTCTTGGCTTCTTGCGTACGTGCTCACTGGTAGAGCATGGGAAACAGGAAAGTCCTTCACTTAGAAGTAAGCACTACTCAGCAACGACTCAAACATCAGCGTGTTATCAACTTATTCTCGGACTAAATGCAAACCACAGCACTGTACCAGCTACTGGAAAGAAAATTAACTCTATCCTAGTTAAAAACAGGACACCACTTTAATAAAAAATACTATCTGTAAATTTGGGACAAATCACTTCATCTAAGATGAAAGAAAAGTGAGAATTAAGACTTCATCCAGCTAATTACCCTAAAGGTCTACAGCATAAAACAGAATTAGAGAAGTTATGCTTCCACTACAGGGTTATAGCCCTGTCTGGATCCCTCTTTCTCATCTTTCAGAATTAGACTTGCGTTTTTTTCCAACTGCAACAAAAATAGAGTGCATTTAGTGACATAGCCATCACTTTGATCAAAAGAAACTCAAGATATTTGTTGGCTATGAGACATTGTTTTTGTACAGTAAGTCATTATCTTACAAATTTAGGTAAGTAATTTTTACTGATAATGACACTGATGCTTAAGTTGTAATGAGATAGTTTCAATTCCTGAATATTTAATTCACATTTAAAATACCAGAATTTGTGTTTTGCTTTTGGGAACTAAGTTTTCTCGAACCCTTGCAATATTGTTTTTCTCCTCGTGAAGGTGTAGGCAGATAGAAGCTGATTTCTCAGGAAACCATATTGAATGACTAAACTTGAGAAAAAGCTACATAAACACTGCATGATGAATTATTGTCTCTCTATCACAAGAGATATTTAATAAAATATGTATGCATGATTTAGAAGATATTTGCAAGAAAATGCTCAACTAAAAAATCGTGAAAACTGAGTTGGCTCAATTTATTGAAATACATAACAATTAATATGTGCACTGCTATTTGTAGTGCAAATTTAGAAGGTCTGTTAAATTGTAGAAACTTTATAAATATAGGTTCTGTGAAGTCTGAGTTTCTAGTTGAAATTAAATCCAGTTTTGAAGACTGAGTAGCATGTGTAGTGGTTAAAAAAAAAGTAATGTAAATATATATGTAAATATATTAAAAGTGTTAGCAAATCTGATTTTGTGATAAACATACTTATGAAGGAGGGAGAAAAGCATATTGAAGGAAAAGTATGTTATTTTAAAAGGAGTGTTTCCTTTTTAAAAGCTTCCTGAAAAAAAAAATAATTTTCAGATGAAAATTCCTTATTCCTCTTAAACAAACTCTCCTTGAGGAAGTAGAACTCTATGAAACTCTATGCTGCAATGTATGTTTGGGACTTCTGGGGTTTTTTTACAGGTTTGTTTACCTTAGGTCCTCACTTTACTTTAAACTTCAGAATAAATTCTCATTTAAATATTAAACAAATGTTAAAGACATCAAGAAATGGATAGAGTATGAGGAGCTGTCTCTGAAGAATAGTGATGAGCAGTTTGAAAGATTCTGAGTGAGAACCAGAGGCAGAGGCAACAAAGGGAATCTTGTGGCTGGTGTCTACCGCAGGCCACCCAGTCAAGGGGAACTGATTGAAAAAACCTTCTTGCTCCAGATACAGTGCAAGTGACCTAATCAGTGACATCAAGACTGCAGGCAGCCTGAGCTGTGGTGGTCATGCACTGGAGGAGTTTGCAGTCCTAAGGATTATGGATCAGGCACAGACTAAAGTCAGAACCCTGAATATTAGGAAAGCAAGATTGCAGCTGTTTAAGGAGTTAGTCAGTAGAACCCCCTGTGAAACTGCCCTCAAAGACAAGGAAGCAGAACAAAGCTGGCAGATCTTTAAGGATACTTTTCGTACAGGAGAGGAACTCTCAGTTCTCAGGTGTAAGAAATCATGAAAGGAAGGCAAGAGTCTGGCATGGCTGAGCCAAGATCTTCTTGTCAAACTAAGAGGCAAGAGGGGAATGCACGGACAGTGGAAGCAGGGACAAGTGTCCTGGGAAGAGCATAGGGATTCTGTCTGGTTGTGCAAGGATGAGGTTAGGAAGGCCAAGGAGCACCTGGAGCTGAACTTATCAAGAGATGCAAAGAACAACAGGAAGGGCTTCTATAAGAATGTTAGCCAGAAAAGAAAGGTCAAAGAAACCCTCCTCAGTGAGCAATACAGGCAAACCAATACAAAGAGGCAAGGAGAATGCTGAGAACTCAAGAACATTTTTTTGCCTCACTCTTTAGTGACAGCCTTGCTTCCCACACTGCTTAAGCAGGTGGACTGTTGGAGAAGGACTTGGGGAGCAAAGTCCCTCCCACTGCAAGGAAAGATCAGGTTTGTGATGACCTGGTGAACCTGAACATACATAAGTCTATGGGACCTGATGGAAGGCATCCCAGAGTTCTGAGGCTTATGTAATTGCCAAGCCACTCTCCGTGATATTTCAAAAGTCATGGCAGATGAAGTACCCAGTGACTAGAAAAAGGGAAATATTGCACACATTTTAAGAAAGGGTAGAAAGGAGGACCCTGGGAATGACCGATCTGTGAACCTCACCTCTGTAACTGGAAAGATTGTGGAGCATATTCTCCTGGAGGCTATGCTATGGCACATGGGGGACAGAGAGGTGATTTGAGACAGCCAGCGTGGCTTCACCAAGGACAAACTTGCCTTACCAACCTAATGGCTTTCTATGATGGTCTGACTACATCAATGGACAAGGGAGGAGTGACGGATGTCACACCCAGACAGAAATGGTCAATGGCTCAATGCCCACAAGGGCATCAGTAAAAAGTGGTGTTCCTCAGAGGTCCATATTGGGACTAATACTGTTTAATACCTTCATCAAGGATAAAGACAGCGGGATTGAGTGAATTCTTAGCAAGTTTGCAGACGCCACTAAGCTGATTGTTGTGTTTGTCACATCTGAGGGACACTATACCATCAAGAGAGACCTGGACAAGCTCAAGAAGTGGACTCATATAAACCTCCAGGGATGAACTAGATGACTTTAAAGGTCTCTTCCAATACAAACTATTCCATGATTCTATGAAAAAGGATAGAGCCAGACTCTTTTCAGTCGCTTAAGAGAAGCACAAACTGAACACGGGAAGTTCCCTTTGAACATCAGGAAGGAGTTTTTTTAGTGAAAAAGATGACTGAGCCCCGTCACAGGTTGTCTAGAGAGGTTGTTAAATCTCCCTCCTTGAAGACACTCTAAAGTTGTTCGGACATGAATCTGGGCAGTCAGCTTGAGCAGGGTGGCAGGAGTAGATAAACTCAAGAGTTTCCTTCCAACTTCAACCGTAATATGATTCAGTGATTGTCACTGCTTAGGGAAATTGCTGAAGTTCATCAACATTTGGACCCAGAATGGAAAACAAAATATCTCAATGAAAATTAAATATATATTTTCCTATTCTTTCAACAAGTCTAATAAAGAAAAAAAAAACCCCAAAAAAAAACAACAACCAAAACCCCCCCAACCCACATATTTACAGGAAAAATAAAAATCCCTAGAGTATTGTGAACTTGACTTACTGCCTGTTTTACACTTGTAAGTAAGTAATTTTTAGTTGTCTAGGGTAAAATAAAATATTTCTTTTTTCAAAGTCAAGTGATTATGTCAACAGGAAATCAGTAGAGAACTTCAGTTCAGTGAAGCTTGATATTTATGTAGAGATAGAAGCATCTCAAAAGGGTGCTCAGAAGCACACCCATTTTGGGCACTGCCTCTCCACTCACCATGTAATAGGTCACTTATCTTAAAAGCTAAGCACTTCTAGAAAGTTAGATTCTGTTTATCTTTAGCAATTATCTGAAGATTATTATTCCATAGAGAAAAGTTGCATCTTTTCTTAAAAAATATCTAAAAAGCAGCTCTTATGTTCCCACTTCTGAAATAATATTACAGTCTAGTTATTAAAATGTCTCTGCCCAAATTAAGGTGCAAATGAGACCATGTGACAAAGTCAACAGCATGTATTTTATTTAACAGAAAATGTGAGAGGGAGAGAGATGGGGACAGAGAGAGAGAGAGTTATAGTCACCACCCCATGGGTACCCTTCCTCTTGTGGTCTTCTCTGTGGTGTGGGTCCCCAGAGTGTTTTTCCGGAGGATACACATCTGTACAGTCCAAGTCCCAGGTATCCAGAGGTGTATGTGCTATTCCCACAGCTTGGGATGGCATGTGAGTAAGCAGTTGCTTCCTTTCTCACAGTTTGCCATGGTGAGAATTTCTGTCTGAATAGGTTACCAGATCTGCTTCACCAGGCCTGGTGTCTTCCTATTGCTGCGTCTGTGCTTTTCCCACAGTCTGCACAGCGGAGTCTTGTCCGGTGTGCTAATTCCGGACCTTTCACCTCCGTGTAGGCCCGAAAATAACACCTTCCTTTTCGCCATCTGTGCCTGTCTTAAGTTAGCTTATCTTGTGTGAACTTCCTCCTTTGTCAGTGTTTGAGACAATTTATTGTGTTCTTTAAGTCCTGACAACAGCACCTACTGGAATGGAACTTAGAAGAAGTCCAGACATGGTCCTTACCATAAAGTTTTGCAGCAGTATTGTATGAAAAATAGAATGAAATGAAACAAAACTAATTGCATGAATGGGATTCTTATGTCTCATCACAGATGTCACTCTCTCCCACCTGACTGCTCAGACTGAGAGAATCAGACTCTGCCTTTTCTGCTTTCTGCTTCTTGCACTCCTGGCTGACCACAACACAGCCTCGGGAGGAGGGACACAGTGATTTTGAAATGTCACTTAGCTGGTGAGGATGCCAGTCCTCAAGGGCTACGGAGTAGGAACAGCGCGCACCTGTTGCAGTGTGTGCTTTGTGCTCGGGTGGGCATGGAGGCTGGGCTTGGTGTTTGTATGGGTACGCTCTGCCCTTTGGGCAAGAAGACATGTATAATGCAGACAGATTTTATGGAATATTTAAAGTTCTGATGGGAATGCACTAAACTAATATCAAGACAAAAGCTGGACCTGGATGTTTGGCTGCAGTGAATCTCTTTCCTTTTTGTCTGAATGTCTTAAAATCTAGTCAAGAGAGCGCTTTCCCAAAATGTGGGATATGACAGTTTTATTCTCTCTAGGCCGAGAGTTTTCTTTCCTGAAAATTTTACACCGGAAGCCAAGTCTCCCTCATCCAAAATAAATGCTTTAATCATAAAACTTAAATTCATAAGGCAAATATTCTTTTAACCCTACGCTCATGTGCCTAGGCAGGCATTTGAGAGTTTGTGTGAACACTGGCAAAAGTTAAATAATTAAAATTATTAAATAATTAAATAAATAAATTAATACTGAAAATTAAGCAATGGATGAATTCCTACACAGTCATTAAACCAATATTGGAAATGAACATCACTTAATCTGATTCTAGGCATCTTCAAAATAGACCTATGTCTGAGCTAATAATGCTCAGTCATCCTTATAGCCAGGGAAGGCATATGCAAATTTTAGAAATCTCTCAGTTGAACCATTTTTGAAATAATCTCTTGCATTATAGTTAATTCATCCTTCCATATCCAATAGCTACATCTTCATTGCTGATAAAGTCTCAGATGGAAGTGAACCTAGCTACATTGCAACTCCATTATTAGAATACTTTTTACCACTCAAGTCTGTTTAACTACTAAAGACATTAGAGGCATAAGCTTTCTGAAACAGAAGACTTAGACAACTGTAGTGCATCTTGAAAAAACCTGCCCAGTCAGAATCCATAACTAAGAAAAGAGTATCCAAGTTGATTGAGCAAAGTACTTTCTTTCTAAAGAAAGAAAAAAAGAAGTGTTTTTCTTTATAACAAAATTCTGCAGAAAACTGAAGGAAACTGAAGTGTGTGGGATGGGGTTACTTGTTATTTATTTTGACAATGTCTATGTCTCAGTTTTGAACTGTCAACAAGAAGTGAAATCTTGCCACAGTAATTCTTTTGGAAATGTCTACAGTATGTGCTTTATGTAATAGGATTCTGTGAGGGACTAAGTCATACTAAGCAGAATACTGTGTAGCTAAGGTAGGTACATGACATCTTTGGCTGACCTAACTCAGATGGCCTGAGAACACATCGAACATGAACTAGAATCCAACTAAATACTATAAAAAGGTAATCAAAGAAGTGAAACCAATTAGATTTTAATTCTAAAAAGGACAATTTGAACACTGGGTTGTTTTGTTTCGGGGTTTTTTTTTTCCCCTGTAGAACTTAAGGAGGATACCTCATGAAACATCCATAAGCTATATCTTTTTAATGATACATCCATTCTTTCTCAGAGAGTGTGACTGAAAAGTGTAAGAGACAGCATGGCTTATAAATTAAGTGATTTCAGCCATTAAAACATATAATATCTCAATACGAAAAAAAATACTCCCTGTCAGGACCATCCTGTGTTGGAGAAGTTAAAAAAGAACAAACTTTGCCATACCCTCGAGTAAAATAGCTATATGTTGAAGATATATAGGCTCGCCTATGCTAGTTATTGCTTATTTAAAGCGAGAATAAGCCTTTTCCTTATGCAGTCAGTGGACTTCATCTCCTGAGATGCTCCATGATTTAAAAGTACAGCCGTATAAAGGACAGTTGATATGCTTAAACACCATATGTGCTTAAGGCACCTTGACATACTGGACCCCATAAATGTAATGCATGGCTGCTCTGTACGTTTATGTTGAAGGAAAATGAAGTCTTGCTGCTGAACATAATTCCAGCTCAGAGGGATAACCAGAATTTGAATCAAACCTATAAAAAATAGTAATTCTTTTCAAAGACCAACATGACAGATCATGATCTGTAGGATTATTTTATTTTTCTGTCAACTTTATATACGTATGTTCAGACTACACACCTACACCATACACACTGGTGTTAGCCTTTATCCTGAAAACAATGGAATTAAGGGAGGCTTTTTTCTCATTATTTTGAATCTGTTTAACTACTGTGAATTTTATCATAGAGCAAGCTAAGATGAAGTGTTTTTATGTAGTTGTGATCTTGTGTGTGTGTGTTGCCCTGCAAAGTGGAATATAAACTATTTTCTCTCTGTGAGACTCTTACTGTCATTTACCTTCTCTATGTGGATTCTTATTTTCACAGAATATACAAGGAGTTAATTTCTTTTAGATTTTTTGCCTTTCTTTCAAATTTCATAAATAGCAGACTGTTAGTTCAGAAGATATGAGAGAGAAAAACATAAAAATCCATGCTATTAGAAGCATTTGTAGTAAAACATCCACACAATTAATTAAGGGCCTCCACACATTCTAGTATTTACATATATTGTCATTATAGCTCCTTGGGTTTGATCCCACAAAATTCACATGCAGAGCAACGTGTGCATTAACAAGTGTAATTTAAAGCCCTGCAAGCACACAGGAATTTATATTAATGAGAACCCTGCTGGAAGTCACTGCTGAGAGCCTTAGAAAAGGTAAGGCTTCTAAGAGGAACCAGAGCACAAACATCCTATTAGCATGAGAAAGCTTTCTCTTTTTCTTTCTTTTATTTTTTTTCCCCGTGTGTGCGTGTTGGTCTTTGCACTCCCATTTATTTCTACAGCTATTGCTACCCATATCATTACCTGAAGGAGCTGTGTAGATTCCCCCATAGCACACATTAAACACGTACCTGACGACTGATAATAAAAGATATGATTCTCCATTCTTTTCAGGCTCCTGTCTTATTTGACAAAGGGGCAAAACTTTGTATACCTATGTAGAATAAATCAATAAAAATTAAAGTAGTTATCAAAAACTACTCCCCCACCCCCCAGTTGAGATAGTTGACATTCACAATATCCAGCCAGTTTCTCTACTGTGAAATTTTTTCTGTCCTTCAATTCACTTAACTGTTCTATTTTATAAGTCTAGATTAAAAAGAAACAGATAAAGTAAAGGTCATGATCAGCCTTTGATGGTTGATCTGTTTAAAAAAAAAATAAAACCACACACAAATTCACCCACCAAAAAAATAACCAAACAGCAAAATACAAAATGAAAAATAAAACCCCCAATAAAGTCTTTCCTAAGAAACAAGACTAACAGCCAGCAGGGTATAGTAGAGCAGGCAATATGCACAACTGGCTAATCATGTGGTGGCTTGTGTATTTTACCAATAAATGGATTTTGCATGAGGCTTTTCTAATATTTGGGAAACTTGAGGAGAATTTCTGCTCCTCAGAATGTCTAACTATTAAATGAAATTCTCTATTCCCAAACCTAAAGTTTGTTGAGACAAAATTGAATTGAGAAAAATATCAGTAATTTAAAGAATAAAAAGAAACTAAGACAAGAATGGTTGCAGTTATTGCATAATCAACAAAATAAGATTCTGAACTTTCAGTTAGATGTATATTTTTTAAAACCATAAACATGTTAAAGAATGAAAATGCTCTCACAACGATTTTAAGAACCCTTTGTTTTAAGATTACAAAGAGTAAGTGTTTTAACAACAATCTGTTTTACATTATCTCAGAATTTATGTTTATTGACATGCTCATACCCTTAGGTCATGATGAACCCAGAATTTCTGAAGAATTAATTACTTGATCCTTTTCAATTGTGAAGATTTTTCTTCCTTAAATGAGATATTTATGCATTCCAATTTAGTCTGGATCATCATGTACAGTTGAGTTTTGGGAGGTTTCTTTGGGAATATATTTATTATTATTATTATTAGGTATGTTATTAATTAATACCCTCACTTTTAAAAAAGTCATGGTTGTTCATATATGGCTTGTGTATAAGATCTTAATGCATTCTCAAGATGCATAAAATTTGAGGTATGTGTTGTTTCAAATAAAAGTTTAATTTCTTCTTTAGGAAACAGGGAGATTGATAATGCAGTTATATTTCAAGAAGGATTTATGTTTTGAATTCTTTTAATTCACAATCACTTGCAAATTCTCATAACACTTATCTTGTCCTCAAAGGAAAGACCGAGATACATCTCTAGGCACTAATATGTCTAATTTAAGACATTGTCTTGTTCAGAACAGACAGTTCATATAGCAAAATAGTCACCTCAGGATAGGAATTAACATCTTCAGAACAGTTGAATCTTTTCCTGAAAGAACCTATCCTCCTCCATTTAAAACTTAGATGAATTATCTGTTAGTGAAGTGCCTCAAGTTAGGCAAGATGTATCTAGTACTAGGGTTCATGGAACAAGGTCAAACAGTACATCATTTTTATCACCTTTGTAGAGATTCTGGTTAAAATTATGATATGAATTTTGTGATCAAAGATGAGAAAAAGTTGAAAACAGGACCACTTATCTCATCTGAAAGGTTTAGACATGTCTGAAGTGCAGCTTTTGAAAAACTTCAAATGTTTGTGAATGTTGTTTTGCACATGTGGAAGACAGATGAGTATAAATTTTCAGTTTGCAGATTTTCAGGGATAGCAGCTCCCCGAGTCTGAGGTGCTGGGAGCTATGGGGTCAGGATCAGACCCAGTGAGGTGAACAGGGTCAGACACAGCCCTGGGATGTACGTGAAGGGCCACGGGGACAGAGTTGTGCGGGCCAGTCCGAGAGGTCAGCCCACTTATGGGGTCTGGCTCAGTAGGGCCGGGCAGGGCAGGGCTGCACTCAGCTGAAGGCAGAGTTGAAGGGCTAGGGGTGGACCTCAGCTGTGACCATTCTGCAGCTCTGCCTGGGGGTCTCTTTCCACCACCACTGGCTGGATGGGGTCCACCCCCAGCTACACTGGCTCTACTTTGTTCTTGAGCCCCCAAAACCAAGCTTCTGGGGAAGGCTGGAATTGAAATACTCTTAAAAGGCTTCCACTGATAAGCTTTGCAGATACAACCATCTGTGCAGCTCTGTCTTATTTGGCATTAGTTGTTACCTTCTTTTCCATATGGTTTCCTTGACAGGTAAATTCATTTTAAAAAGGACTGGCCTCAAAGACTCAGACTTCTTCACAGCAAGAGAAATTACAATTTTCATGAGTTTCACATAATAAAGCACAACAGGATGCTCAAAAGAGTCTGATTCAGTAGTTCTTAATGACACTGGATAAGTCTAAAATTAAATGCAACTCTATGAAAGCATCAACTATAAAATGGTTCGCTGTCCATCATACATTATAAAGTACATCCTGATACTCTTCAGTCCATGGAAATTGCTACCAAAATAATAAATGAAGTTTCTGTATTTGTCTGTAGCTGTTAATGAAGTGAAAAAAATTAGAGATATTTATTGCAGCATATTCCACTTCAACATTAATCTAAATGAAGTCTTCCGTTGTTCCCTTATTGACTGTCAAAACTTTAAAAGTAGCTGTTTGGTAACTTGTATGATTTATATTTGTCAATGCTTGTAATTGGAAATTTAGAGGCAGAATAAAGAGTTCTTTCTTATATACTCAGCTTTCAGGGTGAAAGATATCTAAAGATTAAATAACTGCTATTTAATTCATTTAAAATCATTCATATTCTCCGTGGTTATAGTTCACTTATATTTCTGAAATGGTATTCAACATTAGAAGAAAAACTCTGAGTAACAACAATAATATAGTTATTGTAGCGTTCTGGTTTCTGAGGCTCCTGTTCATTTAAGAGTGAAATTACTAAGAAGTTTCCTTTTCTTTCTCTCTTTTTTTTTTTTCTTTAGCTAAATAATAAGAACACAGGGATAATGCAACAATTCTCTAAGCAGATCTTAGGAAATTATCTCATATTGATGAAAAGAGAAAGAATCCTAACTGCAGTTTCTATAAATTCTATAATTTATTGACATCTACTTAGCACAGTCGAGTTTACTGAATCATAGGAGCTCTTTCAAAAAATATTGTATTGGTCAGTGTTGTCATAGTTTAACCTCATAGGCAGGTAAACAACACACAGCCATTCACTCACTGCCTTACAGAAGGATGGGGAAAAGATTTATAAGGGTAAAAGTGCAAAAATGTGGGTTGAGATGGCGATGGTTTCATAGAGAAAGACAAAGTTGCACATACCAGCAAAGCAAAAAAAGAGGAATTAATTCAGTACTGCTCTCAGCAGGCAGGTGTGCAGTTATCTCCAGGAAAGCAGGGTTTCATCATCTATGTCAGCTACTTGGGAAGATAAAGGCTATAACTGCTAATGTTAGCCCCTTCCTCCTTTTTCTCCTAGTTTTTATTGTTGAGTACAATGTCATATGTGTGGAATACCCTTCTGGTCAGTTGGGGTCAGCAGTCCCAGTTCTGTCCCCTGCCCAACTTCCTATGCAGCCATACCCTACTTGCCAGTGAGACAGCAGAAGAAGCAGAAAAGGCCTTGATGCTGTGTAAGCGCTGCTCAGCAACAGCTAAAACATCGGGGTATCGTCAACATTGTTTTCAGCACAAACCCAAAACATCGTCCTGAATAAGCTATTATGAAGAAAACGAACTCTATCTCATCAAAATCAGGACAGCTAGTTACAATACTTATAAACATTCGTTGATATTAACAGATTAATCTCATTTTGTGTCTTGCCATCCTGCTTCCACTGGCAGGGAAAGAGTGAATACTTCTCAGATACAAACAGAAGTGTATTTATTAAATGCCGCAATCATTCAAAGACAAACAGATGGCTGCTATTCAAACAGGGAAAAGCAGTGATTATACACATCTGTACAATACCAATAAACTCTAATATACCCGGAAGCAATTAACTGCTTTTTTTAGAGTAAAGCAAAGAGTTACTCAGAACAGCTTTCATTTCATTATTTGGTCGATTTTACATAGGAGTTCTAACTATGCATAAATGGTTTTCATAATAGTGAACACAGTAGGCTTCAATGATTGCTTACTGTGAGTTGGAAAATGCTCACATGGAAGAATATTATAATTTCTTTCCGTCACAACCCAGCCATTTCTCTGATTTGCTGTTAATAGGAATTCGAGTCAAGATCACTTTGTACAATTATTGCCCAATTCTCTCTTAGCCCTTCACCGGACTGACATGCCAAAAATGTTAGTCCCAAATCACATGTCATATGTCAAGCTGGAAATATACATAGGAGATGGAAACTGAAAGCTCTTGCCTCAAGACTTACGCTCTCTTGTGAGTTCTAATGTACTGGCATCTATGCCTGCTACTGAACTTGAGTTTCACAGTTCATAGTACTGAAACAAAAGTTCAGCCATCTGGACAGCTATGTTAATGGGTCATATTATCCTACTACATTCCTGTGCAGCTTTTCCAATCAGCCTTTAAACAACTAAATCCTCTCTCAAGAATTAACATTCATAGGCAATGGATTGTTGTTTAAGTAATTTATTTTACTTTGCCCAGCTTACCTCATTCGTGTTAACATCCAACTGACTTTTACTATCCAATCCAGAAACAGGTTATCAATTCCCAGATTTTGGCTTACATCCAAAAAGCACATCTAAACAGTGGGCTCCAGCTGCCCACTGTCTCAAACCGTTGGTTTGTCTCTTGGCTCCATTTTGGAGCATCCATGTGGTTATGTCCACAGAAAATTTGCTTTACACAGGACTAGCTTTAGTAATAGAGATGTCAGGTAGTCTGTCTGAACTGGCCTTAATGCTTGAAGCAGGTTATTTGTTCATTCCTTATTTTTCTTTTTTTTTTTAAATTAGTGATACAGTTATGGAAATAAACATCAACAGAGAATATCACCTTATTCAATTTGACTTTACGAATATAATACACTCTATATTTCATGCAGATATTTGGTAGTAAGTACAGTTACATTGGGTACCTTTACTTGTATGGACAGACCAGATTTCTTTTGCCTGGGCATAAGAGCAAAGCTTTGGTTTAGAAGCCACCACAAGACTGTGTTAGCACAGACCTCTGAGAGCATGCTGATTATGAGGAATTTCCTTCTTCTCTAAAGCAGTGACAAAGCTTCAAGAACAGATGTGACTTTCATCCCATTAGGTATAAGTCAAGCCAAAGCAGTGTGTGTCTGTGTGTAATCTTTCAGGGGTAGCAAAAATTCCTGATTCTCTAGTAAATCGCTTGCATTTTTCTGGTCCAAATCAGAAACTAATCCAAATTATTTGGTTTGTTCTGAACTATTAATCTGATAGATCTTTTCTTAACTTGTTACTTTGCTTATTTTTAATAATTCTATAAACTTTACATCACTTCTGACTTTTCTAAGCAAAGATTTTCCAAAATGAAACCAGGCATGACTAAGCCCAGCAAATGATTTCTCAGAGGCTCCATGAGAGCAGGACATCTTCTCATTATAACAAGGTTAGCGGGTATTTCCCAGCACGCTAGTTTTCTGTCTTGTCTAACACATATACTTTGAATTCCACCTAATTTACTTTTTTAATACCATATAATTGTGAATGCTCTGATCTGTAGATATCCAGCTATCTTGTCTTCATTGTTGCTTCCATCAACCAGATATAACCCTATAGAAAATAAAATTATAAAAAAATCCTAAAGACTTTATATTAATCTTTAATAATAGTATAAACACACTTGAGTTAATTAGCATTCTTCATTTTTCTACAGAATAAGTTTTTATATGTCTAAATTAAGGATTTTAGTATTATATTATTTAATTGAACTATGACTAATTATGTTTATATATGTAAAGAAAAAAATATTTTTTAATGCAAAAAAAGGAAAGTTGGGAGAAGCATCTCATAGACCAAATACATTCATGGAGACATGTTAGCTCCAACTGCATTATTTTCCTATAGGATATGAGTGGGAGATGGAAAGGGAGAACTGAAAATCAAATTTTAAGTGTTTGTTGAGTTCTGAAAGACACACTTTAAAATCCGAAAAAACCAACAAACCAATCAAAAAAAAAAAAATCCAAACCAAAAAACAAAACCCCAAAAAGCCAAAAACCCACCCAAACCACCACCACCACCAAAAACAATAGCCACCACCACAAAGAAAAAACCCCAAACCCCTAATCCCACATATTGCAAGTAAGAAGGAATATACTGTAATAGGTATACCTGAAAGGACAAGTGTATATAAAGAAATTGAAGCTTCAGGGGTAAAACCAACAGACCTTACAGGAATTTGGTTTTGACATACAGTAATAAAAAATAAGGAAGCAAAGAATTGCTGTCAACATCTGCATAACATTTTATATCGTAAAAATGCAGAGACAGTAAGATGTTAAAAAAGGGTCAGAGTCCCTGCAAGAAAATGTACACAGGATGGACAGAGAGAGAAATTCCTTCAGCATTAAACAAGCTGTGCCTGATCAGTGCAACTGCTTCTCTGTAGCAAATTCTCCTTCACTTCCAGCAGAGAAAACTCTGCCTTTTGATTTTCCCCTCAGCACATTTTGCAGAATGTATGTAAATATTTACCCATGTAACTCATACTGTCAAGATTGCAGGCACATATAGAGATGCCTGGGGCACAAACAAGCTTTCCAGAGGTGTCAAATGTAATCCATGTAATGCTGCAATCAATTCTGAAGCAGTATTAATTTACAGGAAGCCAGTCTTTCCGCAGTTATTACTTTGAATAAGAAGCGTGTAGGGACACATCAACTTTCCCACACTTAGTACCCTTCTGTTTCCTTATCATAGTATTATTTCATTAAAGGTACAACATGGGGGACGATATGAAATCGGAACACAATAAAGAGCTTTGATTGCTTGTGAATCTATTAGATTTTGAACTACAAGTGCATTAAGAACCATTGGCATGTTTGGGCAAATTGGAAATTCAGTCAGTATCTATTTATCAGGATATCTGTTCTGTTGTTCAAGGAAGATGCAAACTCTTCTTTATAGAAACTGTCATGGGATTCACATAAGAAATAAACCTGGAAAAGGTGCAACTTATATGAATTACATAGAACTTAATTTTTAGTTCATTCCCTAGTTCTTATCTGTATACTTTTCCAAGTGGATTTTTCCAAGATGACAATATTCAGCAATAACAATTTCCAGTATAATGAGACTAAGTCTAAACTCTGTGAGTATAAACTGGTGGACTGCCTCGGGGATAGGCACAGGCTCCTGGCACTTTTCAATTTAGTATTATAGACACTGTCAAGGAGAATATCTCCCCTTCTGATTCTCCCCAGCAACTAAATGAATATGTACATGTGCATGCTTATGAATCTGCTTGGGTTTATAGACTGTTGAGAGGAATGTATTCCCTTCAGATCCCGTGTGCTCTGAGATCCAACACAGAATAATGATGTAGCTTCGCTAAACTACTTGACATTAACCTGTAGGATATAAACTATCAACATCAGCTATATTTTGGCATATTTCAAATTGCAATCATAGCTGAGGGAAACTTATGCACAGTTTTATAGATATTTATGTCTTGATACCAGTCTTTCAAGTTATAGCTACTGAATAGGGGAGAAAGCCCATAGTTTATCGCTTTCCTGTAAGGCTGGAAAATACAACAAATAAAGACTCATATTTCAGTATTAACTAAACAAGGTCTTACTTCTAGATATGCCCGACAAATCAAAAATAATTCATGTAACTCAACATCTAGGGAAATAAAATGATAAACTGGGTTTATTTCTGGCCAACTGAAAAACATGCAATCCTAATAACCACGTTATCTAATATTACCGCAACACTTTAAGTCATAGCTAGGTCACAAAACCATTGTCTTGGCTGGAGTTCAAACAAAAATATGAATGTTTTGTAGTCACTGAGGTTGCAGATGCATGAGCTTTCTTGAGCCCAGGAAAATTCTGCCTTTCTGTTAAAACTCTCAGTAGTCCAAGTCCAAACTTCCACTCTAATTTAGTTATACCAAACTGTAACTAGCAATCCTTTCTTATTGACTTTGAATACTGTAGGCAGGTTTCTTTTTAACATGAATGTACAGGTACTGTACATTCAACTGTCTCAAAAGTAATTTTACAAAAAGTGAAGGAAAAAAATTTGAAAATATAACTGAAAATAAAACAAATCTTTTTGCCTACTTTCTCCTTCCCCAACCTTTTCATGTCAACATGAAACCATTTTACCTAACACTATTTATGAGTTCGAACTTCCCCATTTTGGCTGTCTCAGAAATTAACTGTGTCCATATTTTGGCATCCTAGACTCATATCTGAATAAAAATCTTTTAGAGTTTCCTGCAGCACTTCTTCAACCTGGAGCCCCTGGAGTCCTTTATTTTCAAAGGAAAATGGTAGCTCAGGTCTTTACCTAATTTCAGATATTGTATGCAAATCTTAACTGAAAGCTCATGGAATAGTAGCAGGTTAGAATAGTAATAAGTTAGAGAAGCAGATAAAAACCCCCAAACATCTTAACAATATTCTCATCAGATACATACGTTTCAAAGAAAATGAAGACATTGAGTCTACTCAAGTTTCCTGAATCTCTTAGACCTATCAGAAATTCAAAATTTAAGAGACTGATAAGAAGAAAAAAACCTGAACACATTGTCTTTGAAGAAAAACAACTCTTTGCATAAATATTTCTGGAGGACCTTTTTTTACACCATAAAGAATTACACTTAGAATAGATATTGGTGAAAATAAAAAGAACAAAAATCTCATGTTTTGTTACTTCCTAATGATACTTGTTTATAGCAGAAAATATACAGCTTGTAGTGACAGTGCCATTAGTTTACTTTTCATTTTTTTCCCCCCTCTATTTGTTAATGTTTCTTTTGCATTTGCTGCAACCTAAATGATTTGGTTTATATTGCAATGTTGTTCAATTTCTCCTAGATGAGCATCCCATCATTGATGGTAATTGATGTTGGCTGCCATGGAAATGCTAATTTGGTAGCAGTCAGTGTCAATCAGTCCTCATCAGTTATATTCACAGGAAATATGTGGTGGCCACTGTGAAGACTCTAACAAGTAATCAAAGCTACTGACAGAAGGGGAAACTCTTAAAATACAATTGTGCGTGTATGTTCTTGGTCTTTTTTCTCTGTCATGCTCATTTAAACATTATAAATTGGAGTGATATGTAGCAAAATATCTTAAACTCACTATGAAAATTTCCTTGTCTCTCATGTGAAAAAACAAGCCAACATCTACTTTTGAATTTTAAGAAATCCGATGTTTAAAAGTATAGTCTTCCACAGTGGCATTTTGTAGTCAAATGCTTAATTATTAAAAAAAACCCAAACCTCTCTCTTCTAACATTGGCATTGCTAGTTCTACAAGCATTCTAAGTATCTGTACCTGTAGGATTTCCCTAGCTGAAAAAAAATCTTTTTAAAGACAATAATAAATGACATATTGGAAAGATGGAAACACCACAAAAATATGCATGAATACACCCAAGCAATATTTCTGTGGTTTTATTCACTCCAAATTGGACTAACTGGAGTTGCTACTTTTTTGATAGAACAGAGCTAGACATCATAAAGAATAAAAATTTTCACTAAGAAAATGTAGTTCGTCATAATTCTGCATGGCCTTCTGACAATGTGATGAATATTGATCTCATTTTAGAATGCCTACTAGCTTCTTCAATCACCTGAGGTAAGTTAAGATGAAAATATGAAATATTATCATTTACACTGGGATTTATTTCCATCATACTGACAGCGTAAACTATTCAAATTACATTTAAATTGCATAGAGAACTATCAGTAGAGCAAAAGAGGTCTTGGGGCTTGTGTGAATGCTTTTTACAATTTTCCTGGCAAATTTCAACCAAATATTCTTGCACATTTATTTAAAGGCCTCTGCTTGTTTTACTTCAGTTGGAGGTAGTTCCTGCAATGAACGAATCCCGTAGCCATTACTGAACTTTGTCTTGGTTTGTTGAGACTAGGGAATAGAAAGCCAAGGGGCTTTTAATTGTGGTCTTCAGCTACCTGATGTGTGATTATAGGAAAAAAGTCAAAGTTTTCTTGGAGGAGCACATCAAAACCCAGGCTGTGCAATCTCCACCCTTGGAGTTATTCCTACTTTGGCTGAATGAAGATTGATCTTCCTTTGTTGGTCCTGACTCGAGCAGTAAATTGGACTGAATTATCTCTCCCTTCAATACTAAGACATTAAGTTTAAATATATATCTTTGAGAAATGGAAAAAACCCATTCTATTCAAAGGATATTGATTTAGTAGTTTTTAAAGATTGTTTGGATTTGGTGTTGGTTTGGGGGTTTGGGGGTGGGAGGGTGTTCTCTTTTTTTCCCCTTTACTTTTAAAATGAAAACTTTGGCTGAAGTTCAGCAGAATTTTCATTTCAGATGTGAATACATCCAAAATAAGAAGACAGAAGAAGACATCGAGACTGTGTATATGCTGGTAAACAAAAGAGAGGGAGAGACACAAATCTTTATGAGGCTAAGAAAAGACTGTCTTCTTGGTGTGGGTTTTGTTTTGTTTTCTCTTACAGCCCAAGCACTTTGGTGACTATAAATGATGAACTTATGACTCCATTTTACAAGATGGAAGGAGAGAGAGATGTGGGTATATGGCGTGATTAAGGTGTGAGAGTCCAACTAGTCTAGTTGAAGGATTCTGGATTCTGTTGAAATAATAGGTAAGATACAAGCAGTTGAAACTGGAGCAGTCTTGGCCATTTTACTGTTTGGAAGCAGTCTGTAGAGTGACCAACCCCCATAACAGTTCCTACATCCCAACTTGGACAAACCTAATTGTTTTTTTCCAAAATAGAGGAAGGGAACATAATAATGCTTAACTAGCAATAGTATGAGGATCAGTTCCTTGCTCTGTTTTCTGTGTCAGTATAGATGTGCCACAAATGTTCAGAGCTCCAGTTTGCAAAGTCCAGAAGTTGAGTGAAACTGCAAATGAGATTGGTAAATTTGTGATAATTTGGATAGCATTTTGTGTTAATGATCTTTCAGTACTCATATATGATTAGTTGGACAAGAAAAAGGAGTTTTATTTATACAGCAATGCAGAGTCATCTATTTAGCTATTTGTGGATGATTATGTTCATAGAAACTTGTTTCTTAGCCACGTACTTCAGTGGCATTTAAGTATCACTGGAGAACATCAATGATAAACAAAGTCAATGTTCAGATTATTTATTCATCATTGCTATTTTGTAATTGAAAGCTTCTTATTCCATCCTGGAGATAACCAAAAAGAGTTTTATTTCTAGACAGTAAGATATAGTATACTTAAGGTCTTCACCAAATTAAGAAATATAAAGTTATTTTTGCAGTTGATTCTAATGGAAGAATAATTAGAGAAAACACATGGAGATGGCTGGAAAGACCAGATATAAACTCAAAAACAGCAGTCACTGATATTTTTTTAAACCCTCCAGAGTACAAGTAAATTTAGTAGGGATGAAAGAATGCTGGTTAAACTGTGTTTGCACAAAATTATTATATGTTTATATTATTTATATAATAAATAATAATGGTCTCTGCAAAGATTTATTATGGTTAAGAGCATGCAGTTAATTTATATTAAAGCATGATAATACTCTAGTATTTAATTCTGATTTATTCAGGTTTTAGAGAGGCTATTAGGATATCTTGAACAACTAAGAAAATACCCTAGTGACCGCTAAACTTCATGCGGGTTTTTAATTTCCATCTCCATGTCTTATGTATTTCATGATACCTCATCAAATTCTCCAGAGGAAGACAACCTGCTCAAGAATTTCCTATGTTTATTTTGAAGGGCCTTTCCAAAATAATACAGGATGAATATTTTGTACTTGTTTCTTAACTTTTTTCCTTTACTTTTTTCTTTCTTTTTTTTTTTCAGTTCAGTGTCAGATTCACCTATGTCAGCTTTAACTTCACCTAAACTCTCTTGCTGAAAACAAAAGTCATGTGTAGGACTTCCTGTGCTAAAGATTGTTCCTTGCTATAAATCATTCAAAAGCAGCAAAACCTAACCCATGTCCAGCAATAAAGTCACCATAATGGGGCGGCTATGAGAAGTCATTCTGCCATCTCTTTGTAGGTTATAAAAATTTACTTCATCCATTCCAATCTACCTACCTGTCAGGTGCTAGGGGTTTCTATGGGTAAGGTAGGCCCTAGGATATTCTCTTTGTTCCATCATTTAGTTTAGTCCTGAAAGAGGAGTCGCTTTACAACTATTTGAAACATATTATTATATATAAAGGTATTTAGCAAAACCAGAGAAATGTCCACAAACTCAATAACCACCAAATCTAGAGAGAAAGTTTCAGTCCAGACCAATATCTTTCTAAATTAAATAAGATTATTGCTTTCACATCTTCAAACTATGACAAATCTGTTTTGTGTTCTGCATTTTCCATCTTCATTTATCCACAAGGGCTAACTGTTCTTAACAGTAATGAAAATCACGTCGTAAAGCTAAATGAATCAAAGCCCTTGGTAGAGAAAATTATGACTATGGTCTAGCAATTTTTTAGTTTGAAAGGAATTGATTTTATAAGTTAGCATCAACATCACCAAGAATAGGCCCATGAGGTCTTCTTTGTTTTCATCACTATACTGCTTGACGAAATCAGTACTGAGTGTCTCTGTCAAAGTCCAGACACCGTGCTCTAGAAGTCATAAGGAACATACTAGCCGCATCTGAGATTAAACTAGTATGTTCCTTTTTGAAAATTCATTAGAATTCAAATGAGAAGTCATTAATAAAAGTTGGGAGAGTGGCATCCTAAAAGGTGGCATAGCCATGACACAGAGACTTAAAAAAATAATCACAGATGATATAAAAAATGGTGATTTAAAAGACTCTTCAAAACTTTTAGAAGTGCACCTTTATATATTACCCATATTAGCATATACGAAAAAAAGTACATCTTAGATGATATAGGAGTACGTGTCAGTAACTCTCATAAGTGTCAGTGCGTGGGGATGTGGGTGTATGTGTGTACATGTGGAGGTGTGCAGTTTAACACATATACTGTTCAGAATTTATCCTAGAGTCAACTTTTACCCAGAATATTACCATTTTATGTTATCCTTTTCATTTTTAATTCCCATATTTAACAGAGCCCTCCAGAGAAGAAGAGTTCAAAATTATTTCTTTTTTGTACATTGTTTGGCAGTTCTGCTACCTCTATGATTGCCATCTGGCATATTTTCTGTCAGGCTATTTCACAGGCTACAACAGCTGTTTGTGGAAATGGCTGGCATGACAGTGTTCTTAGGTGGCATTAGTGAAAGGGGAAGGTGAGACAAAGATGGTTACTATAGATAATACAGGTTGAATAAATCCATTTGTAGGAATTAATTTCCTTAACTATTCTGATAATTTAGTGTTCAGTTTTAGACTGTACAAGTCTAAGGATTGAGTGATGCACAAAAGAGAATGTTGTGGGTAGGAATGAGGAACTGTTCTTTGTGTGTAAGAGGAGTAGAACTGAAAACTGACAGTACATAATGCGAATAACCTGGAAAGACTATGTTTGCAGAACTGCTTCCTGTCAAAGGCCAGAGATATTGTGGAATGGGATTTTTGTCACATTTTAGGTGTGGAATGCATGGAATATAGGACTATATATATCACATGTACATTCCTGTATGAGAGCAGTGACTATGTAGCTTGTTTCACTTAATTTACCTATACTACACAGGGTAGGATGAACCAGGCAGGTAGAACATGTCCTAGATCATGTAATATATGATGTCTATTTGCAACACTGGAAATTTCTAATGGATTAAAAAAAACAAAACCAAAAAGACAAGCTAGCAATTTACAAGTGATAAAAATCATATCAGTCAAATAAAGAAATTATTGTTAATTCAGATTGTATTTTTTACAGAAAAAAAAAGAAAATAAATAAAGTAATATTATTGTGGAAAATGCTAATAATAAGCAAGTAAAGCTGTTCCATACATACTTCCTAGTAAATTCCCCTTCCTTTGCTGTTATGCTCACGTCTGTATTTCCCCTCCAAGTCTAGGATTGAGTGTTTTAGTTTTGGGAAGAGTCACACTTCACTGCCAGTATTGCCAGTTCTCAACCAGAAGGGTGATTTTAATGACAAGGTTTCTTTTCCGGGGGTAATGTGATATCGATGATTTCCTCTTACTAAAGAGTTCACTTGGGGATATTTTTATATTTTCTAGCACGCTTTTACAAATAAATACAAAAATGAGATTTGTGTTATTTTCCATAAGGTTTCAAGTGCATGTTGGCATTAACTGTACCAGAAAACTTTATACTCATCTTCAGATATTTGTACAGAGGCATGCAGCAGCCTTATATGAGACTAAAGGTGCAGCTGACATCTCCATAGGTCTGAACGAAGCTGGCATCACCGTATTACATTGCTACAGGCTGTTCATACAGCTGTTCAGACATATTTTACCATGTCACCATCTTCTGTTTCATCTATTGCCAAACACAATTTTGTACCTGGAGCACCTAGATATAAATCAGGTTGACTGGAAGGAATTTCTTAGTAGGTTATTTGAAACTTTCTATTTGATGCATACACAGGTTGTTTGAAAAAAATACACCAGTCATGTCATCTTCCTGGTTTGAACAGTAGGTTCAAGGAAGGAAAGAAGAAGGAAGGTCTTACCTAAATTCAACATAATATAGTACAGATGCAATATAACATAATCAAAAGTTGTAATTTATCAAAATTCAAAGCAGAGGTTTCTGAGGGGTCTTGTTTGTTAGTTTTCTAATATAAAATAATTTAGCTTTTACATATTAACACTTGTATTATTTATTAAAATTCAAACATGTTTACAGCTCTTAAAATAAGAAGAGTATTTTGGTTGACAATATTTATATTCATTTATGCCTACTCTACCTGCAAATTCTCCTGTGAAAAAAGCATGCCATTTATAGCCTTAAACTCAGAATCATCCTTTTGGAGTTAGAATTTAATAGTAACAAAACCAGGACTTGGATATTTTATCTGTATTTTGTTGGTCAGTCATCTCAGTGAACCATTACCAAGTTAAGGAACTAGTCTCTTTAATTCAGTTTTAGAATAAAATCTATAACAAAAAGCACCAATGTTCTGTATCTTATCTATGAATCAAGAAAATTTCTCATCAGATTTGTTAGGTAAGTCAGTCATGCCAAGATTTTTCTTTCATATCCAAGACAAAGAACTTTTAATAAAATCACTATTGACCTGAAAAATACCTAGTACTGCAATTTTTAGATGGAACAACTCTAGTAGTAGTCAGGATCCTCTTTGTTTTCTCAGTTAAAACATAAAAGAGCAAAAATAGTGATGCCTTGGACGAATAGATTACACTTCAAGATTCAAAACTGTGTCTGAAACACAAGGTCTATCAAACTCTTTAACTAGCTATTATTCTATTTCATTATGATGTTGCATGCTAGGTCAGTGGGAATGAAGCAAAACTATTATGGTGTTTTATTATATCTGAATTACTTTCTTATCTAAAAAGCTTTATTTCAAGCTTTTAATTTTTATTATTTATTTCAATACTATATTCAGATGTTAAAAAAAGCCTGCATTTTAACTCTGCATTCTTACTGTGCTTGCTAAGTGATCATTCATTTAAGTTCTGATAACATGGCATGGAGCATGAACATCTTTTATCCCACTGAAATGTTTAATCACACAACTATTACACTTTTAAAGGAGTCAGCAGATAGACTTCAAATCTGCATGTCTCAAACATGAAATGTCAACTTGATTAGTTATGAAAGTAGGAATGAGTGCATAGATTTAACAGCAGTGAACACTTAGAGTTTAAAATGACTCAGTCACACATCTGTACTGTCAAGATAGCTATCCTAAACTTAGATCTCTAATTAGAATATTTATACATTCTGTTGCTCTTGGTTGCAAAAAGATTCTTTCTGGTATAAGCCTAATATAAAAATATCATATAGAGTCCCTGTTTTCCCACACAGAAATTCTGGATAGGTACTTTCTTAGTTTATGACTCAAAATGCACTAGAAAACTATGTCGATAAACAGCTGACAGGTATTGGATACACATTATTTTCTGATTTTATTTTCCAGGGTGAAGGACAGCTCCCTGAGATGTTTATTAATAAGGAAACTAGAATTTTGTCTGCCAGCAGCTGCACTAAACATTTAAAAGTACTCTACTAAAGTATTTACAGGACTTGTGGACCAACTGAGACCCAGTATATTAACATATACATAACTTAAAAGATATTTCTCTCTGGAATAACAAGTTCTCTCTTATGTCAATACAGGCACGTTGGCATGGATGAGGACAGAGTGCTCCTAACCATGATGACAGAACCAGAACCCAGCACTTGCTCTTGTTAAGCTTCATGTTGTTCATGATTGCCCAGCCCTCTGATTTGTCAAGATCTCTCTGCTGGGCCTCTCTGCCTTCAAAGGAGTCTACAGCTCCTCCCAATTTAGTGTCATTAGCAAACTTAATTAGTATGCCTTCAAGTACTGTATCCAAGTCATTTATGAAGACATGGAAGAGAACTATAGTCCTTTGTGCCTGACTTGTGAGCCAGTTTCTCACCCATCACATGATGTGCTTATTCAGCTGTGTGCTGGACATTTTGTCCAGAAGAAAGACTGTGAGAGACATTATCAAAAGCTTTACTGAAATCCAAAATAAATTAGATCAACTGGCTTCCCTTGATCAGCCGAGTAACCTTGTCAGAAAGGAAATTAAGTTTTTCAAGCAGGACTTTCCCCTCAGTGTATCCCCTCAATGTAATCCCAGTGTATTTGCGAGTGCTTGCAAAACCAATTACCCACTGAGAGGATCAATTACGGCTAGAGCAGAGATGATGCCTTCAGTTTTAGAAGAAAAGGGTCAGAGGGTGAGGTCTACAGGGCTAGAAATGAGATGAAGACATACAGTAAGTCATTTAACTCTTTCTGTATGCATAGATCTAATAGGGTCATCTGCAGGAATTTTACTCCTAGCTAACTCTTCTGATAGATTTAACATAGAGAGGTTTTGTTTTTTGTTGTTTTGTTTGTTTTTTTTTTTTTTTCCTTTTGGCTCTGCAGCTGCTTCTGGAATGAAGTAAATACTTCTAGTGCCATAATGCTACAGAAGGAACCAGCAACAAAGAGCACTGTTCGGTCATCAGGGCACTACTGTTGTCTAATAAATTGTTCAGGAGAAAAGAGATAACCTCTGAAGTGAGGTCTGTCCATCTGAAACTCTATGTATTAATTTTGCTTCTTCATGAGAATTCCTCCTCATAGTCCTGCAAGGCTTCTTTCAAATGCACTACACAGAAGTAGTACAGAGACACAGATTCAATTCTGCCAAGCACCTGAGAGAACATCTGAAATATCACAATAGAGCTGTGAGGCTTCAACTCATTTCCTACCTACGTTTCCCCACTGCTTAACCCTCCTCTGATTATTGTGGTTTAACCCAGCAGGCAGCTAAACACACAGCTGCTCCCTCACTCCCCACTCACAGTGGAATGGGGGAAAGTATCAGGAAAAAACAACCCTAAAATCCATGGCTTGACATAAAGGCAGTTTAATCGGACAGGAAAAGAAGGGAAAATAAAAATAAAACCAGCAACAATAGCAACAGTATTATTAGTAGTATTAGTAATATTAGTGTTAGTATTAATAGCAGCAACAAAAACAGTAATAACAGAATTTGAATATACAGAAAAAGTGATGCACGTTGCATCAGCTCATCACCCAATGACCAATGCCCAGCCAGCTTTCTCCACAGTTGTTATACTGAGCACGATGCCATATGGTATGGAATATCCCTTTGGCCAGTTTGGGTCAGTTGTCCTGGCTGTGTCTCCTCCCAGCTTCTTGTGCCTTCCAGACTCGTTGCTGGTAGGACACTGAGAAGCTGATGAGTCCTTGACTGCTCAGCAACAACTATAACAGCAGCGTGTTATCAATATTCTCATCCTAAATCCAAAACACAGCACCATACCAGCTACTAATAAGAAAATTAACTCTGTCTCAGATGAAATTAGAACAGGGATACATTCCTGTAATTAACATATCCAGTTAATTGCTTCAATGACAGAACTTAGCTGTAGGTTAGGAATTGAACCTTAAGAGTAGAAAGGTTAATAATAACTTTAAGTAGACAATTTTCTTAAAAGAAAAAAAAATCTGAAAAAGAATCAAAAAGAAACACTCATGACAATATAATAACAATTTTAGAAAAAATACATGTTAAAATACAATGAAATCTCAATTGTTTCAATAATTGTTTTTTTAGAGTGTTTGCACAAGAAGCTACAGGCATTATTGAAAAGCATTATCCTTGAATTCTTTTTTTGCTATTTTTCACCTGAAAGAAGATCACTGAAATAAAAAGAATTAAATAGAAGCAAATCAAACCAAACCAAAACAACATGCCCCTCCCCCAGTGACAAACACTCAAGCAAACAGAATATTAAGGAATCAGCATAAGTTTTTAGGTAAATGTTTAAATGGAACGTGATGCCTTAAGAGGCCACCTAAAACACAGAGACTAGACAAGAATTAAGAGAATAAAGGAAGGTATTTATTTGAAGGGCCTTCAAAGGTACACCCTGGGCAGTCCAGAGGCTACACCCAAGATGGACCCTGGGTCACAGTTTCTTCACACTTTTATAAGTTTGGTTCATTTGCATATCAGGGTTAATTCTCCAGTTATAACCTCAGATTCATGATGGAATTACCCCAAGTTTGCCCCCCTTTAGAGGCTTTTAGTTGACACATTTTTGGGCCCAGTGTCCTTGAAGTGGAAGCCTGCAGAGGTTTGTTATGTCTGACCAGCATGAGAGGCCACAAGAAACTTCAGTTTCACCAGGCATCACAGGATTTGAAAAATATAAAAGTTAAAACCTAAGGCATCAAATGGATAATCTTGATTTGAAATTGAATAAAGGCCAGTAAGGTTAAAAACAGATGAACATCTGGACAATGAGAAGCTTTACAAAAAAAACCGCTTTGAAATCAAAGACATTATATTTTAGTTGCTTTGCTTGTTTTAATGGTAAACACTGATTTATAAATTTCAGAAGACTATTATAAAGAAGATGCCAATATTTCAATAAACAGAATAAAACAAAGCACACTAATATTGGCCCAGTACGAATTTTCTTTCTTAATTTTCTGATTAATTCTATTTAGTTCACAATTTCAGGATGGTAAAGCTGGGACAGAAAGATGAATGATAGGTACCTACTGTGGTTTCCAAATCTAGGTGTCAGATCAGGACCACAGAGGCTGCAGATTCCTAATCTAAATTAAAACTAAACAATCTTGTTAATCCTGCTCTGCTTGTGCAACTGAAGTGGTCGATCTAGTATCTGGAAATATGAGTATTTAAAATAATTTCTCTTTGATATTTCATTCCACTGTCTCTGAGGTTTAAGAGCATTTGGAAAGAAATGCAGGAATTATGGTATCTGTGTGCCAGTTTAGGATTGCGCACAGGGAATATTCTCTACTGGCTCTTTACAGTGCTAATCTGTACAAAGCGACCACAGCAGATCTAAGGACTTGACTTTTTGTGCAAACAAAATCCTTTCCTCCCCTGGCTATTGAAGAAGCAACATTGGAAATCAAGATATACATCTGAATGTCTGTGTATGTGTGAAGTCTATAATTTTTTTTCTGCTCAAAGTATTTTTTTTTTCTAGGAGAATTAGATGACATACTTTAGAGTAGAAAGTAAGCAGATAAAAATGTCTTAGGTCAAAATTGACCTCCTCCAAGTGCTATATAAACAAAAGCATTTTACCAGCTAAGTGTCTCATTTAAGATTATACATATTTTTCTCTTTTTAAGAGTCTAAACTTCACATATGATATCAGTCTAAGGACATGATTAATTTTTCTGATTTGAAATGTCTTGTAGTTATGTCCCTAAGTCCATGCTATTTGTCTGTCCATGGTTTTATTTATGGTCAAAGGAAGCACCTTTAAGAATGAGTCATCTGATCAAATTTAGAGGTCAGTTTTAGGATGTTGTAATTGCCTTTTGGAGGCGCCTATCTATCTATCCCAATTAGAGTCCACTCATCTTAGCTGGCTGTCTCTGCCAGTAGTCTGTTACAGAATTAGGCCTAAAAAAGTCCTGTCAGGTTCTAGCAATTATTAGAAACTGATTTTTTTTCCTGGAAATTAGGAGAGACTTCTGTTTTCAACAGACCTTTTGTTTTCTTCATTTGCAAAAATTTTTACAAATCTTTTAAATGAGAAAAACTGTGACTTATTTGTTTTCTTACACAGCAGTTATATCTTTAAAACATACACTTATATTTCAGAATTATAACATTTCTTGGGTTCTACAGTTTCCTCCAGTTTTCACTGTACTAATGTGACAGAGGACAAGTTATTTTTAACCTGTCGTTTAATCGGAAAACTGCTATTTGCTCATGGATTTTTTTCTAAAGATAAATCTTATTATGAAAGAAATTATTCTGGAAAAATAAGTTACAGTGTAACAGTGAATTTTGCTTTGTATTGAAGGGCTTTAGTTCACAGTTTTAGCGTGTTCTATTCAGTGTGGGCAACCACCAGTCAAAGAATCTGAAGACAACCAGGTTGCTTATTGCTACATTTCAGTAGTACATGACTTCAAATATACACTTCTGTACGTCTATTTCAGTTACCATAAATACCTGAAGCAATCTGTCCACAGCAGGCAGAATTTCAGTACAGGCTCCTTTTTTCCTACTTAGAATCATAGAATCATGGTTTGTGTGGGAAGGGACCTTAAAGATCACTAGTTTCAACCTCTCTGCCACGGGCAGGGGCACGTTCCATCAGACCAGGCAGGTCAAAGCTCCATCCAACCTAGCCCTGAACACTGCCAGGGATGGAGTATTGGCCGCTTCTCTGGGCATTTTCCAGGGAGTCATATCCCTTTTTTGGCCTTTTTTTCCTCTCTTTGCTTCAAACCCCACACTGCAGTAGCCCTCCACAAGGGCCCTGCCAGCAAAGCCTGCACCCCGCTCTAACTCGGCCCGTACCTGTCCCTGCTGCCCTGCCCTCAGCCCAGCCCTCACAGGGCCCTGCTCATCCATGCCAACACACAGGAGGATGCATTCACACCTGCATACCACCAGGCCCTGCTGCCCACGGGTGGTACAGGGATGTTCCAGCCATGCTCCTTGGGTTCTCTGTGTGTTCAGAGCTGGGACTGATGGCATGTAGCAGGAGAAAGCTATGCCAGTGAGGTATGACTGAGAGATTTTCCAAGACCTGGGTGAGGACAGGCAGCAAGCCAAAATGTGGTCGGGCTCCTGTGAGTCATGTTGCTGTGCAGTGACACTGAGTGTCCCTTGATCTTTCTGGTGGAATTGAATTGTCACCACAGGGATGCTGGAGAAAAAAAAACAACAAACAAAAGAAGATGGATGAGCCAGTCAGAATTATGGCCTGGCCTCCGGAAGAATGTGGGCTGAATTTATACCACTCCTTCCATATCCACAGTCCCTTCTGGATGTCTTACTCCTGCTTTTATTGTTCTGAAAGGAAAAAAGTTTTCTGAGAGAAGGAAATGCTGCTGAGAGTTCACTTCTGATCCCACAAGGGGTTAAATGGTGAAGATTTCCATTTGCTGGAGCAGCAAGTATTTCAATGTCCCTGATGTGTACTCGTGGGTTGAGAGCTGTATTCTGCCCTCCCCCAGGTGCACACTGCTGCTGATGGACAGCTGTGCTGCAGCCTGCGTCAAGCCAGTCTGGATTCGTGTCCTCAGGGAAGCTTTGTCCTCTACCATGCAGACCAAAGCATGCTCATCCACGGATGAGGTGGTGGTTTTCCTGGGCAGAGGTAGCCTCTCCAGTGCCACTGTGTCCTCTGGAGCCACTCTTCCAACCCAGCACCTACCTGCAGTGCAGCCATTTCTGTTCACTGAGCATCCTCAGGATTGCTGAGCATCCTGAGCCAGGATCATAACTGGGCTGTCCGTATGGGGCTACTGCCGTTCCCTTGGGAGGTCACAGCCTGTGACGTGGAGTACCCAGGAGAACAAGCAGCAATATTTCCTCCCCAAGTGGGCTGTCAGTGGCAGCAGTACTGCCTGGGTTCTGGGATTAAGGGGAAGGGTTCTGATTTATTGAGTTCATTAGCTGCTGAAAAGCAAACTTTGATTACTGTGTTTTGTTATTCTACTCTCTAGTTTCAAACTACTATATGAAATAACTTCACAAAATGCAATGGACATTTCTCCTACATGTGTACAAAAAAATTATTTCTTTTGTTACACTGTTGCTTTTTCAAGATGACTACAGAAAATACACAGACAAACCTGGTCAAAATGAAAAACAAAACATAAGAAAACTGTAATACAAGAAAACAAGGAGTTTAAATTGTTTGCATTCCAGTCTCACCCTGAAACAAAATACGCTTTCGTCCACGGAATCTTCTGCCTCTAAGCAAGTGCAGCATTTGATATTGTTATAGCAATTAAAGCACAGATCTACTCACACAATGAATGGATTTTAGATTAGAATTCCGTATTCAAAAGCACATAGCTGTGTAATTTAGAGACAAGTTGCAACCAATATTCTACTTTTGTCTGAAAGGAAGTCCTATTTTTCACACCACAGTACAAAAATTAATTCTCCAATGAAGATGATTCATAAAGTGAAGCATCCAGAAAAGATGTCCTCACCTTCAAAATTAAGCAACAAAAAAAGTAAATAAACCGAAAAGGTATCTATGAAGGCTGCACACATTTATTTTGCTTTGTATTTCTATTCTGATTATTTGGTAGATTCTAACCATCCTTTAAATTTGGAATTTGCACTAAATAAACATCTACCACTAAAATGAAATTGTTCCTGTAGAAATGAAAAGTACTGCAGGTTTAGGAAAAGTAGGATCTACTTAAAATAATTCAAATCAAAATAACAATTGATCTTGCTTTTTACAGTCCATGATTCCACTTCACAAAAGACTATTATCTGAGAAGATGGGCAGACTGTTGACAAATGCATCTTTTCTACATTAAGATTGAGAAGGTTTTAATAGTAATTAAGAGTATTTGAAAGGTAGCTCCTAGAAACATTCGTAAAATCAGAACTCTATTGTGCCTGTTACTGCACAATTAAACGGAACAAAATGCCATACAGAAGCTGGACACAGCAAGTACCTCAAGTCCCTGGTAAAGAATCAGGGTTTTTAGCAATTGCGTCTTAAGTGTAGGTGATTACACAGAAGTATTTTTGCTGATTTCTCTTGGGAAGAGAATGCTTTTGCTACCCCTCATTCGTAAAAGTAATGTTTGCTTGTTTGACATTCAAATGCAATATTCTAGCTAATGCTTATAAATGGGGTTTGGATACATTCAATATTAAAGTTGCATTTTTTTCTATATTTACCTGTTTAATATATTATTACAATTTATGAAATAATAATATTGAAGTAAAATGCACTGTACTAAAATAATATATTATAATGCAAAAAAGGAGGTATTTTTGCTGAGTTGACTAATACTTATTTTTAGGTTGCCTCTGGATTATCTTCAGCAACAAGAGCTTAGCAGCACATTGCAGTTTTGGTCCTTTTATTATTTTTACACTTAAGTTAAAAGAAAAATGGCTCAAGGCATAGCATGATATGGAGACTTCCAAAATAAAGCAAGAGGCGTGAGCGTACAGCTAACTAAGCATACTCTGTTTAACAAAATGAAAAGGAAAAAAATAAAGGAAAAAGGAATCAGCACGACAATTTTATTTATTTTTCTTCTATTCCTAGAGGGTGTCACGTGTGTTTACTATGGAGATCACTGTTAAATTTGGGTCTCTGCTTCACTAAGGAATCAATACAAGGTATTTCTAATAATATAAGACTTATTACTGAGTCTGGTGAAGAGACAGGAATATTAATGTACAAAAACTATTTAAATTGAGATAACTTGTATGTGAAATGAAAGGATTAAAGTGAAGGATGCTGTACTGCACGCATATTTTACTTCTACAGGACATGTATCTGCTGATAGGGCTGTTCCTAATAGTTTCATTTAGTTGCTTATTTTTATGACTCAGTGTAAATATAAATGATATTTCCAATGTGATTTGGGCTAAAAAGAGAGCAGCATTCTGGAACTCTTAGGCATGTAAACACAGCAGAACAAGTAGAGTATGATGCACCACTAACTAAGCATGAAAAAACCCATTCTGATACAGATTTAACAAATATTTTTCTCTTATGCCCTTTGGAAAGTAACCTTTTGGAGAAATTTATATAATATTCTGAAAATCCAGACTGCTGCCTCTTCAAAATTGATATAATCTGTCTTCTTGCTTCCATCATTATTATTACCTTAGTGCTAAGCAAAATACCTTGTTTTCAAATGCATAAAAATTACCACATTTTGTTGAAGTCCATGTTACAGTAGCTGCTACTTCAGAGTTTGTTCTAATTATGAAGTTGTTTGCACACAAATAATTATGTCTGAGTCCTTAAACCATTGCACATGGCTAGTCTTATTAGAAAGTTTTCTATAAATTAATGGTTATAATTTAATTAATTCTGTTTTCCATGGCTGGATTATTTTTCTTCTTTTGTTATTTGGAAAGTAAATATTCAGACCTGTTAAAAATTAAAAGGAAGGAAGACTAAAGGGAAGGGGGAGAAGGTCAGGGAGGGAATAGTTAAAGTAGAGGGAGAAGAAAATTAGAAGGGGGAAGGCAACAGGATTGAAGGGGATCAAGGGAGGGAAGGAAAACCAAAGAAAAAAGCCAAAAGAAAAAAAAAAAGAAGTAAACAAATAAGAAATTTGAGCTCGGATGATGGATAAATTGAGTAGGAAGCTGTGAGAGATTTTTCCAGGAAAGTAAGATGCTCAATGTGATAAGTGGAGTTCTTCAATCAGTAACAATGCCAGCTGCACTACTAAATATTCACTTAGAACAGACATTCTGAAGTGGGCAAGTCAGTTTGGAATGCTAAACAATCCTACAGCTGCTTTCTGCCTTTCTTTTGCATTAAAAATTATACTTTTTTGAGAGAAAATTTATATTTCATATGCCAGTGTTTTTCTATCAGGAATGAAGCCATTTTTATTTTCTGTGGCAAGGTGAAGGGCTAAAAGTCTTTCAGTATGTTTCCTTCCTCTACTAAGAAAATCAGTTATGACTGGAAAGTATTGCACTGCAGGCATTTTTTGTCAGATGCTGAGAGTTTCATTTTTATTTATATGATGTATTACTTTTCACCCACTTCAAACGCTTCACCTGACACCTAACACCAGCTCCAAGAGATATTTATCAAATTGGCAACCGGTAGAAAGAAGAGACTGGTTTTATTATCTTTGTCCTCTCTCTTGCTCAGACCTCCCATAAGGCCCAAGCCGTATCCTCAATCTTGTGAAGATTTTTGGAGGCTTGATTATTACTGGACACTTGGATGTATTTCTGTCAACTGTTAATTGCTTACTGGTGTTTAGAAAATAATTTGTGACCTAGAAATCCAAATAATATGATCAGTGATTCTGATGTCACTTGCAAACCACCTAGGGACCTGATTCAGTCATCTAAACACAGTTTCTCAGCTCATCTGAGATGCCCTAAAACTCATTTTCCGTAAAGACACGGCTCTCCTATAGAAACTGTGTCCAGTATGTCAGCCCCATGCGAGTATTCTGCAAAGACAGTATATTTCATAACAGTGGGCATGTTGCTTTGATGGCAATAACTACAAAAATATATTTGTATCAGTGGATCATCTTTGTGTAAAATAGACATTCTTCCAATAAATTATATCAATGAAAAGTAAGGAATACATCCTAAAATGTGCATGCCTATATACATGCAGAAGACTATTAATGCATATAGGGTTAACAGGGCTTGTAGAAGAGATTCTCTCATTTGAGTAATACTGCAAAAATAAAGACCCTGTGTGTTTTTATGGAAAATCAAGTACTGATGTCAGTAAGCCCCAGAAGTGTGATTTTACTAGCAGTTGCAGGAATAAAAACGTAGCTGTTTGCAACCTGTAAATGTGGGATGTACTTCAGTAAACTCAAATAAATGGATGGAAGTACAAAATTTTTCTTTTAAAGAAGGAGCAGTTATGAAGATGTAGTACGATATATTGGAATTGAAATCTGTTAATTCCATTTCTGATTTTTTTCAGCAATAATAATTAGAAAATATCACTGTTGTTATTAAATTTTAGAATGCTCTGCCTTTTCAGTATCTCACACGTGCAAAAAACTTCAGAGGGTCGCCTCACTCAAAGAATGCCATTGAAATTCAAGATGTCAGCATCAGATTAGCATCCCCTAAGCTGGTGCACAAATTGAAGTGTGCTGCTGCCTGTGCCTCACTACCCCAGCTCCAGACCATCCCCGAGGCAGCACCATTATGGTATCTAAGGACTAGAGATATTCTTTGTTGTCTTTCTCTCTTTTCTGCCTTCTCTCTCCCCTTGCTTTGCTTGAGCAAAGCGTTTCTATTATATTCCACCCTGTACTCTGTGCTGAAGTTTGTTGTGGGAGTGGGGAGCTCGTGGAAGTGTGTTGCAGCTTGTTAGCCACAACCTTTGAGAAGTTTACTGTGGGAGTTGAGAGCTTATTGAAGTGTACTGTAAAAATTAAGGGCTTGTTAGCCACCACTTTTGGAGTCTAAATAGTGGGCTCGTTGCCGAAGTTAAGGTGACTGCACAATGACAGCAGAAGAGTTCCCTGACGTGTCTGGTGTCCTTGTTAAGCCTGACAAAAGTTTCTAACAAACATCACGCCTCCTACTGATGAGTTGTGACTGTGTTGTGCATCACAACAGCGCTTTCGATTGCAGTTCGAGTTACACAGATTTGATAAATACTTTTTAGGAGAATCTACTGTGTTGTCACTGCTGGTGACAATGCTGGTGTTCCTCATTTATAAGATGTATAACTATTTCTGGAATACGGTTTTATTCTTAAAAGCACTAAATACTCCCCTTTGATGCATAACAGTAATTTTAACATGGTTTCAGTGCTTGGAATTCCTCCGGGGCAGATTTTACCTGTGAGGGAAATCCTACAATCAGAGTTGCCATAATTTGTTTTCCTTATATTGTTACTTTAATAAGAGTAAAAAAGAAAAATAATATTAAAATTATATTTTGACAGATGTGTCAGAGAAGAGGTATCTTCAATGGTGCACCTTCAGAGCTGAGATATTGTCAAGGTGACAGAAGAAAGCCAACAGCACCACAGGCTGTGCTGTACCTGCATTTTAGCTGAGCAGAAAACTACAGCATACAGCATTTGTCCGACTCAATTACTTTTGAATGGACTTAAACAATTACAGTGAATAATCATACACATAAGTATTTAGAGAGTTTCAGACATATACACTGCCAGAACTTACATGTTGCTTTATATTTGCTGCATCATTTCTACAAGGATGGATGCTAGAAATGCAGTATGTGAAAATGGTCACGGGAATTGCTGGACGCCTTTGGACAGCAGGTAAGCATGACGAGAACAGTGCCTATGTAGCTCTGGTCAGACCTTTTGTAGAGACTAGATGGAGAAATTTGCTTCCATATTCTTCTAAAACCTTTTGCCTTTGTGTGTTTAAGAGGACAAGACCATTAAATGTATTAAGCCAAATACATTTTATTAGTTTTGGAAGGCTGCTTTGCTTCAGCCATTGCTACCAGAAAAGGGCTACTTTTGCACAAACAGGTAATGCAAACCAATAGAAGTTATTTTTTTAAGCAAAACAAGTGAAAATGGTGTCCAAGCATCCTGACAAGGGTATTTCAACATTTTTGTTTCTTTGGGCCACCTGTAGGCTGGTTCTAAGCACTACAACATTTGATGCATTCTGAAAAGGCGAACATGATGCCCCGCATCTTGTTCTGGATCCCAGGAACACACCATGTCGATGGAGCTACAAATAGCAGAGTATAAAGGGCTCTACTACAAACCCTGACCTTCCTTCTGGTGCCATGTGTACCAGGAGGAGTGGGGTGCCCACAGCAGGTACAGACCCCTCAGCCTGAGGTTCTGCTCTTGGTTCTGGGGTTGTGTTTTTCCCTCTCCCTCCCAACTGGCTACAGCCTGGAACCCCAAGGTGCATTCCCACACTGTGACACAAAGTACTGTTGTTCCCCTCTCCCAAGGGCCTGGCAGTTCCCATTGGAATGACACGTATCCCTATGCCACAAGTCTCGCCATCCTTGCTTTTGGTGTAGTTCAAAGAACAAACTCCATTCAAGCAGTGAGTACCCTTTCCCACAAGTTTTGTGGCCCCTGGTAGAGCCATATATATTATATAACCCTGTAAAAGCAAAGAAAAATCAGGAAATGCTGCAGATCAGTAAACCTGTTAGGAGAGAAACACAAGCCTTTTTGATCCAGTACCAATGCAAAGAAGACCAGGGCTCAGACAACACAACAAGGCAGATCAGTTTGCCACACTCCCGGTGGATCCATCTAGTTTGATACCTCTGGCACTTAGCAGCGTTACGCTGTAGCCTGCACATCCCACTGTGTTAACAAGACAGAAACCTGGTGGTGATTCTTCCTGTTCCTTATTAGGGCAATAAAGGTGTCAGCTGATGTATGCTGCGGTTGAATGACCATCTGTTCAGGGGTAAACAAGTCACTTGAACGCCGGAATAAACATCGAGAAGCTTCTCTGTGTTACAGCTTCTGCAGTAAACCCTGCCACACAAAACGCAGTCACCATTTCAGACGTTTCGAGATAACAGGCTGGCAACAGCTTTAGATACCCTGAATTTACCTGCATAGAATCACATCCTGAAGCAATTGCATGTTTTATAAGAGAAATGCTGCTGATTTTGCTGGACAAACTCCTTCACAGATGGCACATATTTAGCTACATTTATGCAGCTGATTGCCCCAGGATAGATTTTGTGCCAGCACTCTTGCTCCCTGAGGATGTGTTTTTATTTTAGCATTTTTATTTTTCTGGGTAGCTCTTGGAAACTGGTGTTACTTGCTCTCAGACCAAAAGCTTGGAGAACTGACTGAACTCCATGGTGTTCCCTGAACACTGGAAGATATAAGGGCTGTAAATAATTGCTCTGGGTTATTATGAGAAATTTTTTTTATGCATTTGAAACAAACAGAAGACAGCTTTCCTGTTTTTATAAAACTCTGTGGGTTCACTTTTTTTTTTTTCCCTCTGTGAAATAGCAAAAGCCTCCAAAATTTTACTGGGCTTTCACAGATGTATGTAAAATAATTATTGCTAATAAAAAAGAGTGCATTTGGGTAGAAGATGATCAATTACATTTAATTCTGCTCTTTTGTATAATCTGAAGGACATTCCCCAGAAGAAAATAATTTCAAATTGAGCAATCAAAATGTTCCATTCCATTTCAAAAGGGAACACACTGACATTGAAATGCTCCACTTAAAGAAATTATCAAAATAGTCATTTATCTTAAGACACATTTGGCACGAGTCGCTGTTTCCAAACCCCTTTGCAATCTTCCTAGTCTTTCATTTTAGTCACAGACTACTTATTTTAAATGTAAAACTTATCTTTAATATGAGTATGCTGGACACACAGTTTGTCCACCTAGGTAAAGATTTTCTGTTTTCCTAGACTATGTTTTGTCTCGGTACCTTTCTCTTGCCTGACAGGGACAAACCTCTGCATTTAATCTGGACTCAGATGGAGTATTTATTATTCATGACAGTATAGTATTGCTGGGATTCATGATAAGGCAGAATTATGGTTTGACTCTACATATTCCCACATCATCCTCTCTCCCTCCCTCTTAAGCTCGTTGTTAACGCTGAAATTCACAGGCTTGCTCCTGCAAGTGAAGACTGTTTTCAGCCATGCAGGAGACACAATGGGACAACTACCTTGAGTAACCAGTACCTTTACTGATTATTGCAATAACTCTTTTTCAAGTATACATGTTTAGAACATGTAAATTCTTAGTTTCCTATTAAAGTATCTTTTGTCAGGGGGTGGGAGGGGTGAAATGGGGGGCAGGTAGGAAATGGAAAAGATCCATTTTCCTTTTTAAAGGAAAGTATTCTATAAAAGAAATTATGACATATTAATATAAGGATTTAAAGTTATTGCTGTAAAGACAGGAACTTAGTCATAGTCTTTCTAGAAACTGATTGCTGTTACACTTTGTTACACTTGGTTTCTATAGTTTTCCTTGCTTCTTTCCCACCTGAATATAGTGCCGTACTCTAAGTAATGACAAAGCATGTTGTTTTGAGGCTTAGAACTTGTTCTCTTTGTATTATTCCTTTTCTTTCTCAGTTACCGTTCCTGCTTCACCATCTTTTCACCTCACACTGTAACTTCATGAATGCAATCCTCACAAATTCCTCTAGTTCCTTAAGGCTGCTGCATCTTGAGAGTCAGAAGGAAGCTGCAGCTTGGAGCAGCCCGTGGTGACAGAGGGTTCTTTTAGCTGCAAGCACTACAATCTCCTGTTTCACTTTGTGTTGTCACTGCTTCCTTTGTCTGCCTTAACAACTCACATTTTTCCTTTCACCAAGACTTCTCACAGCTTTTCTTTTAATAACCTGGTGTTAATGGCAGCCGGTAGATGTCAGAAGTGCAGGGCAAGAGAGAGAAAATGCCATGGTAAGTCTGAAATATTTATTTTCACAGAAACAGAGACAGCAATTATAGTCTTATTCATGATGTATTTTCGTGAAAATTCTGGTTTAGATATCTCTCTCTTTTCTTTGTTACTTCTCTTGCCTTCTGTGCATTATTTCAAGAAGCTAGAGTACTAAGTACTGAAACATCTGTCTTCACAGGTAAAATTGAAATACATCTGCTCCCTGCCTCATTTTTACTTCTGAAATGATATGCAGAGAAAGAAGGGGGGAAAGTCTTTTACATCAGTTGCACTTTGCCTTGCTTTATTTTCCCCTCTGCTTTCAAAAGCCTAGACTGGGATGCTTTAAGCACAGCATCACCTGCTGGGCAAAGGAGGTGATAATCCCACTCTGCTCTGCACTGGTGCAACCTCAATTTGAATATTGTGTGCTGTTTTAGGCAGAACAACATTAGAAAGATATTAAGCTGTTAGAGAGCATCCAAAGGAGGGCCACAAGGAAGGTGAAGGGTCTGGAGAGGAAGCCATATGAGGAGTGGCTGAGGTCACTTGGTCTCTTCAACTTGGAGGAAACTGAGGGGAGACCTCACCACAGACTACAACTTCCTCATGAGGGGAAGAGGAGGGGCAGGTATACATCTCTTCTCCCTGGTGATGAGTGACAGGACTCAAAAATGGCATGAAGCTGAGTCAGGGGAGGTTGAGTTCGGATAACAGGAAAAGGTTTTTCACCCAGAAGGTGATTAAGCACTGGAACGGGCTCCCCAGGGAAGTGGTCACAGCATCAGCCTGTCTGAGTTCAAGAAGTGTTTGGACAACACTCTCAGGCACATGGTGTGACACGTGGGATGTCCTGCACAGGGCCAGGAGTTAGAATATGCTGAGTTGGAAGGCACTCATCAGGATGATCAAGTACATGATTCTATGACTCCCGTTCAGAAGCTATAACCATCAGAGACTAGGAAAATGTAAATTCTAATTTTAATTCTAAATGTAAAGTTTTAATGATAAAAGATATATGTTTGTTTTTAATTCAGTCTGCCCACTCTTTAAGATAACTGTTTCAACTCTTAACTGCATTTGTGACTCCTCCTTTCCTATCTTTTCCCCCTATGCTCTCTGTAGCTGTTTCTGTCTGCCTCAGTAGTAACAAGTAGATAAGAGAAACAAGGATGGCAGTATAAGATGAGAACTCTCAGGTTCATATTTGGAAACAAAATTAGTAAATTTCATTTTTGATGGTGATGGAACACATCAGAGATTCTTCATTCTCAAATAATCTTCCTAGTGACAGTGCACACTAAAGCAGAACAGCTAGACATGCCAGGACTGACACATTGTAAAACACCATAGATTGACAAAATGCTGAAGAGTAGCAGTCCATGATGAGGCGCCTCCAAGCATTTCTAAAGAATACAGGTGCTTCCATCAAGTTAATGGCTGTTCTAATCTTGCGGTGACAGAAAAGTGAGCTGAATCCTTACCTTTGTAAATCTTTGCCACCCTTCTGATATGTTTGTAGCATTCCACTTTGCTGTAGTGCTTGTCCACTCTGAGATGTGATGAGTCCATTGAAACTTAAGTCAATCAGGGAATAAGACAAGGTATCTCTTTTGAGTTTTGTTTATTCATTTGTTTTTTGGGGGTTTTCTGCATCCGTTTCAAGACTACAATGTTCTTTCAGAGATAGACCCTTAGCCCAACGATTGAACAAAAAGCAAAAGGTAACATTATCCACTGCAACAAAATCACAGGCTACAAAGAAGAGTTTACTATGAAGTGCAACATCGCACTGCAGATAACCTAAATTATAGGAGCTGCTAATTCTGTGTGACATTCACTCAGTGCTGTGATAAATAGAGAACAACTCTACATCTGCCAGAATTGGTGTGTTCTCAAGCACTTTACAACTTTCGATTTCATATCCAGTTCCAAATGTTTTAGGTGTGTAGTGGGTTGCCCCTGGCTGGATGTCAGGTACCCACTGAAGTCACTCTATCACTCCCCTTTGCAACTGGACAGGGGAGGGAAAATGTAACGAAGAGTTCATGGGTTGAGATAAGATCCAGGAGAGGTCACTCACTGAATACTATCACAGGCAAAACAGACTTGAATTGGGGATATTAATTGAATTTATTACTAACAAAATCAGAGCAGGAAAATGAGAAGTAAAATAAATCTTAAAAACACCTTCCGCCCATCCCTCCCTCCTTCCCAAGCTCTACTTCCTTCCCTCTAATGGCACAGGGAGATGGGAAATGGGGGTTATGGTCAGCTCATCACTGGCTGTTTCTGCAACTGCCCAGGGAGAACAGTCCTTTTCCTGCTCCAGCATGAGGTCCCTCCCAGCAGAGACAGTCCTCCATTGACTTCTCCAACATAAGTCCACCCCATGGGCAACAGTTCCTCACAAACTTCTGCAGTGTGGGTCACTCTTCTAGGGATGCAGTCCTTCAAGGACAGGCTGCCCCAGTGTGGGTCCCCCATGTGATCACAAGTCCTACCAGGAAACCTGCTGCAGTCTGGGCTTCTTTCTCCATAGGTCCAGGTCCCCACCAGGAGCCTTCTCCAGCAGAGACCTCCCACAGGTTCACAGCCCTCTCTCAGGCATCTACCTGCTCTGGCATGGCTCTCCAGAAGGGCTACAGGTGGATCTCTGCATCCCCACGAACCTCCATGGACTGCAGATGCACAGCTGCTTCACCATGGTCTGCTTTGGCACATGGACCACCTCTTTCCCTCTTCCTCAACTGACCTTGGTGTGTGCAGGGCTGTTCCTCTCACATATTCTCACTCCACTCTTCTCTGGACACAATTACAACTGCACAATAACTTTTGTTTTCTTCTTAAATACATTATTACAGAAGTGTTACCACCATTTCTGATTGGCCCAGCCTTGGCCAGTGCCATGTCCATTCTGCAGCCTTCTGGCATTGGCTCTGCCAGACATGGAGGAAGCTTCTCTTAGCTTCTCACAGAAGTC